>SNQJ01S0158108.1:2650-24542 GCA_010110895.2 Picea sitchensis
ATGCAGAGGCATCAATGAAACCCCTTGGACTTCAGATCGATTTAGGGAGTGGACTTTTATGGTTTGAATGTTGTGAATATGAAATATGTACAAATGATTAGATGTTATGATGATTGATTATTATTGCTGACATGATTCGTTGATGGATGCAGGCTGACAATAACTTGTCAACCAGACTCACATATGGAGTAAAGGGTCATGCATGACAACAAGAGACATTGAGGGAGAGGTGTGGAAGAAGCCCTGCCACAACCTACTAGCATTCCCACCATGGATCAAATTGTAGGTTAACAATTACCTAGTTTGAGAATACCCAGGATGTCATGAGGGCAGATTGTGACAGTCGCTCACGATGATTCTAAGGGGCACACAATAAGGTAGGGTCCTTATTCCTTAGAGACCCTTAGTCTCCCACAAGATCACCTAGTAGAGTATTGACTCCAGGGGTTTGACGTCTACCAAATTCATTCAATAGGCGAGTGGAACCCTTGGAGCATGTAGTGCGTCTTGAAGGGCATGTCGTGCAAACAAAACGGAAAGAGACGAGTGGAACCCTTGGAGAATGTAGTGCATCCTGAAGGGCACATTGCGATTTTAACTAATAAGTTAATAAACCTAGTGCCTAGAAAACTATGCCTCCTTAAGACCTGTTCATCCTTAAAATAGATGATGGTATGAGTAAAGGATTAATAACTAAAAGTTCTTTTAAAAATTGTAATGGACCAACATAAACATTGGGAATATTTTTTACCACTAGTAGATTTTGCATACAACAAAAACTATCAAAATACCATTAATATGGCATCGTTTGAGTTTCTTTATGGGCGACCATGTAGGATGTCATTGAGTTGGGATCGACTTGAGGATAAGGTCCTGGTAGGACTCGAAGTGATACAATAAATGGAAGAACAAATGCAATCGATAAGACAAAGGATTAAATAAGAACAAAATCGGTAAAGAGTTATGGCGATGCACATCACATTGACCACAATTATGAAGTTGGTGACCGAGTTTTCTTGCGTGTGAAACTGCAAAAGAGTTCGATCAAATTTGGAAAGGGTGCTAAAATCTCTTCTAGGTTTGTGGGACCTTTCCAGGTTGTGGACAAGAAAGGACCTGTGGATTATCGACTAGCCTTTTATGATTCTTTGAGGTGTATGCATGATGTATTTCATGTATCTATTTTGAGACATTATATTAGTGATCCTAGACACATGATTGAAATGATTTATTTGCAGGTGTCAGATGAGCATTCTCTCATGGTGGAGAAAATCCCCATTCTGGACAATCACATTTGATAGCTACGACATCAACTAGTCGATCAGTTCAAGGTCCAGTGGGACAATTATAGTCCACACTTGGATACCTGGAAGGATGAATATGATATCCGTTGGTAGTTTCCTTACATGTTTGATAGATTAAAAGTATAGATCTATGAAAGATACTTTTATTTACTCACATTTTATATACTATACAACTTCAAGACAAAGTTTAAAACAAGACGGGGTGTATGTAACATCCCTCTCTACTGAGAACATGTTATCAAATTATTCTTTGAGGACACTTGTGTGAAAGTGATAACAAGCCAAATCATATTTTATTAACGGAATTCAAAATCAGAAGTGCATAAAAAAAAAAAAATCGAAATAGAAAATAACACTTTTAGAAACAATTTTGGCCAAAGATAAACTCGATCTTTGGGATCTACTAGCATCCCATTGTAAAATAAAGGAAGAACTAAATCATATAAAGTCTCATGTATGGGAATGTTCTTTCCATAAGATAATGTTTCATGAGATGTGATTTTATTCAGAGATTAAAGAAAACAAAAAAATTCATATTAAGATGAGTGCAATCCTACTTGTGGCACCTTGGTTCAAGGTTGAATTTAGGTGAATTGGCAGTTCAAATTTACTTATCTCTTTACTTTCCATTTTAAAATTTCCATGATGATAATGTGTTTTTGAAAAAAACATATTCAACGAAAAGCATAGAGAAAAGGATTAAAGTGGACTTCCCTGACAACATTCATATTGTGGTTCTCTTGGTGTACCCACTTTTGTTCATAACTGCATTATTACAAAAGAAACAGTGACAAATAAAACTAAAGGAAAACTACTCCTAAACCTACTCTAACTACTAAAAAAATAAAAATACTAACTGTAGTCATATTTCTACTGCAACCATCATAGTAGCACCAATCCCGCAATGAAACCAAAATTGAATATCAGTAACAAGAATGGGAGTGTATCGGAATATGAAAAGAATACATCATACTTACATTTATAATAATCAATTAGAAGTAAAGAAAGAATGACCTTACCATTACCTTGGACACTTTTTATGTATGAATCCTCCATCCAATCCACAATTCTGAGGCAATATGGAAACCTAAAGCATGGAAGAATGCAATTGAGTTCAAAAAACTTGCCAGAATTATGAGGACCTGAAATAACCATCGGCCAAGACCGAAGTGCCCCACCATCCTAACATTTTTCTATTTTCCTATGAATTTATTTGTGTGGAGGATACAAAAATAATGTGTTAAGTTTACCTCCTTGATATTTATTCACAAATAAGGTGAAAACAACCTTACCATTCTCTGGAAACTTTTCAAGATATGAACATTCCAGCCAATCTGCAATCCTATCATAATATGTGCAATTACCAACATAAGATTGTTCGAAAGAATTCATAGACAACAAATATTCCTGATGAGATTAAAGTATTAGATTATCATGGAAAGAATCTTGTAAAAAGGTAAGATCAAGATTGCAAGAACTTACCGTGATTTTTGATTGGAAAATAAGTGTGCCAATCTCCTGAACCTTCTCATTGAGCTCGAATGCTTCGACATTAACTAATTGAGACGAACTAAATGGAAAAACCAACATCTTTGAATAATAATCATTGATATCGGTGTTTGGTTGATTGTAATTTTCAATCTCAAATAATTGATTATGAAAAAATTCAGATTCCTCTTTAAACACAAATTTTGATGAATCAATGGAAGACACAATTTGAGACCTTTTTAAATCATTCCTTAATTCCCCCACAGATAACTGATTAGAATAAGAAGAAATGTGATCATGAGTGGAATTTTTTTCCTCTGTATCTTTTGTGCAAAAATCATCATTAATTTGTACCTGATTATATAATGCAGGATTCATTCCAAAGTGATATAGAGCACATGATTGCATAGCATGATGATAAAAAATATCAGGGTACAAGGAATAATTTATAGAAGAATTGAGGAGATGAAATGCATCTCTTGAAATGATAGGCATATGCATTTCGAATTGTGGTTTTTTTCCCTCTCCTTGAATACACAAATCATATCTCATCATATGATCTTTTAAATAACACGAGATATTTTCCAAGACCAAATCATGTTCATCATAAAAGGGTGAATGCGAGAGAAAATTAGTAGAATGTAACATCCCTCTCTTGTGTGCACTGAGCTAAATTATTCCTTGAGGAAACTTGCATGCAAGTGATCCGACTTATTATACTATTGGTTTTTTTGATTATGATTATGAGATATTGTGGATTTGAAGATATGTCATTTTATTGTATTTACATAGACAGGTGTTATTGACTAGGTTTTCCTAAGTGTGCGGGGCTCTAGACATTGAGGATGTAGAGGCATCGATGAAACCCCTTAGACTTCGGATCAAGTCAGGGAATGGACTTTTAGGGTTTGAATGTTGTGGATATGAGATATGTACAAATGATTAGATGTTATGATGATTGATTTTTATTGCTGACATGATTCGTTGATGGATGCAGGCTGACGATAGCTTGTCGAACAGACTCACATATGGAGTAAAGGGGTCACGCATGACAACGAGAGACATTGAGGGAGAGGTGTGGAATAATCCCTACCACAACCTACTAGCATTCCCGTCGTGGCTCAAAATGTAGGTTAACGATTATCTAGTTTGAGAAGACCAACAGTGTCATGAGGGCAGACTGTGACAGTCGCTCACGATGATTCTAAGGGGTGTGCAATAAGGAAGGGGCCTTATTCCTTAGAGGTCCTTAGTTTCCCACAATATCACCTGGCGAAGTATTGACTCCAGGGGTTTGACGTCTACCAAATTCAGGCAAGAGGCGAGTGGCACCCTTGGAGCATGTAGTGTGTCCTGAAGGGCACATCGTGCAAAGAAAATGGAAAGAGGCGAGTGGAACACTTGGAGAATGTAGTGCATCCTGAAGGGCATGTCGTGATTTTAACTGATAAGTTAATAAACCTAGTTCCTAGAGAAATATGCCTCCTTAAGACGTGGTTGGCCTTAAAATAGATGATGGTATGAGTAAAACATTAATTATTAAAAGTTCCCTTAAAAATTGTTGCCCAACCTAGTGAAATTAAAACCTAGGTCTAAGTAGAACACGTGGATAAAAAAAAAAAAACTAAATAAACATGTAACAAGAAGGGGGGTAAGAAATTCAAACTTATTTATTGAAGTAAAAATTATAATGGAGGATTAAATTTCTTAAAAGGGTAAATGGTTGTTCTTATTTACACTTGCTAAATTGATTTTTAGTTAAAAAGGAAAAGGGAGAAACTTAAAAGAAAAGGAAACTGAAAGAAAAAGAGAAACTTAATGAAAAGGGGAAACTTAAAGAAAAAGATGAAGGTCTAACTTAGTAAGGAATATAGCCTTTAGAAATTTCTTATTATGGACTCAAATAGGATTTAAGTAAGGCGTAAGTCATTTAAGAATTGTAAGGGAATAATGGGACACCGAGGATCATTTTTAGGAACGCTTTTAGGTGGGTGAGGGAAATAAGAATAATTAATTAATTAATAAAATTGATTTTCGGGTGCAACTAAGGGATCGGGCGACATGTGTATGGGGGAGGTTTTTTCTAATTAAATAAATAAAAAGGGGAATCTAATGAGGCTTTTGGAAACTAATAACTAATAAACTCTATAAAAAGGATGGCGGAGGAGGAGTATCGATCACATCCGTCTTGGGTAACGTTATGCTGCTGAAATTTCATCTTGACTGAACTTTCTCTTGTGGGAGTTGGGATACCTAGCTCGACTAACAAGTGGTAGCTCGACCTTGCGAGGTGATCTGGGTGCTAGCATTCTATGGTATTGTGTGTGTGGCCCCTTTGTGGCTCGGGGGGATGAAGGGGAAGAAGAGTACTTGTAGTGCTGGTTGTGAGGTACCGGTGAGGCCACATCAGTCAGAAAGCGGGACCTGGATGGAGTGAATGCACTGGGAGGACATCCTTGCCTCGTCTTCATCGGTGAAGGTACGCCTGTTAAAGTTGTTACTTGTAATAAAATTTAGTATGCACTTGTTTATTTTACTGTATTCAGAAGACAATTTCATTTCCATGAGATTTACTTGCACATGTATCTCCTGCCTACATTTTCTTTATTCCTTGTTTGCATTTTTTTGTTTATTGTTCTGCACAGAGAAGGTCTAGAGGAAGATTGTGTTTTTATATCTTGATTCTTTATCCTATAAGTTATTAGTCTGTAACTGAGCAGTCGTCCAATAGCCGAATCGTCTATCTTTCACTCCAGTGTTAAATATTTAGATTCAAATGCCCCGCTTTCCTATGCATGGATAATAAGTGAAGGATAATTACTTTTCCCAGCAATTTCCTTATAGTGTACCATGAAAAATTCCTCTTCATTAATCTGCGATTATTGTGTTTTTATCTCCACATTTTTTGGGGGGAATAACCTTTGCATCCTTGTGGTTGTGTAAGATGGCCAAGTTGGGATTCTCCTTTAACCCCTACAATAGTAAGCATTCTCTACATTGAACAAATCACCAACAATTCCTATATTCATTATCTTTTAATTTTTAAGAGATGCATCTCCCTTTCTCGAGCACAAACTACCATAGCATTTCTGATAATATTTGAATTATGCCTGTTGAGAATGTCGTCCATGAGTCTAAGTTCTGGTTGATTTATTTTTTAGATTAAGTGTAGTCTAGTGTGTTGAGTAATTCTTATTAAAGTCTTCTGGATTCATAAGTTCTTATTTATTATTGAACATTTATGAAAATATAGAAACGTAAAAGAAACACTCCTACTTCTGCTTTGTAAAAATATATATAGATACATTTTATCAAAGGCACATTTAGAAGTGTATCTTGGTGGGTAGAACTATATCGATGTTGTTTATCTGCAATTGATTAATTATCATTGTGAATTTGATGTTCAAAAGGTCATTTTCATACCTAACTATTGTCCGATGTTTATTGGTTACATTTCTTACCTAATTGTTGGTCAAGAAGACCAGGTAATCTCATAATATGGATTGAATAGTGCAGTGTTTGGATCCATCGATATAAGTTGCATTAGGTGGTGCAGTTGCAACACTAAACCTCCCATAATTTATCTCTGCAATTTTCTTTTTAATAGACAACGAATTACTCGACGATTCTCTCAACAAAGGTGGAACCCTAGGCGATTACACAACATTTCACACCACAATTTTCCATGTGATTTACCCAGTATTGACACAACAATTTCACCCAAACTTTACACAGCAATTTCACCTAGGTTTTACACCATGATTTACCCCATGCCTCACAACGATTTACACAATACCCACCCATCGATTTTTGGGCTTGACTCTTTGTGTTTTTTTATTGATAAATATTTGCGTGTTTGATTGATAAATCTCTACGTTTTTTATTGATAAATCTCTTCCTGCATTTTTTATTGATAAATATTTGTGTTTGTGAAAGAAAAAACTCTATGTTTAATGATAAATACTTGCGTTTGAATGATAAATCTCTCCCTGCATTTTTGATAAATCTCAGCATTGTGAATAATAACCCTCTACGTTGAATGATAAATCCTTGCATTTTGATTGATAAATATCTTCCTGTGTTTTTGATAAATATCTGCGTTTGTGAATGATAACCCTCTGCATTTGAATGATAAATCCATGCATTTGGGTTGATAAATCTCTACCTACATTTTTTATAAATCTCTATGTTTGGGAATGATAAACCTTTGCGTTTGAATGATAAATCACTGCATTTTTTATTGATAAATGTCTTCCTACATTTGATTGATAAATCTTTGCGTTTTCTTATCATTAATCTCAGCTTCCCCATGCCCAGTGAATAATATTCTAATTTCTATGATGGCATGTCTAGCTATGATTTTGGGGCACTGTTTCTCAACATTTTCCCCTCCTTGATTTAATGATTTACTTTCAGTTACTATTTTTTACACGTAGGTTGGATTCATGATGATAGTCTCCTCTAATGTAGTATTATTATTTATTTATTTAATGTACAAGTCTTATTTATGGTTTAAGTCTATTGTATGTTTCTTATTTAATGCATTAATTAAATAGTACCAATGGCCAATTATCAATTATGTGGTTTATTTAAGGATAAAGGAGATGCAAATGGATGACATTAAGTTTTATTTATAAATGTTGATTTAATGTTATTACCATGTTTTATTATTGATTTCAACCATTGACTATGATGGTTTTAGATTTAGTTTATTTAAAGGTTTCTCATCATAGACCCCATAGGAGAATGATATGGTGATTAGACAAAGAGGGTCTTCATTAATAGTTTATATTAATGAGTGGGAATAAAAATGGAGTTCAAAAGATCAACAAATTTATATTAAATTGTTGTCTTAACTTTAAAAGTCTCCATGCTTTTAGTGTAATAGAATTTTCATTGATTTATTAATGTTATAATGTTAAATCATAGCTTGATTTAAAATGGAATTACGATGACTGCCTTATGGTGTAATTGTTGTTTTTAAATGTCCTTGATGTAATTTGGAGTCTTAGGCATCATAATGAAATGAGTTTGTTGTCTTTGTTATCCTCACAATGTAGGAAGTATTGAAGGAATGTCCATAGAAATAGGTGAATGGAATTAGGTGGCCTAAGTGTTATAAAATTCTTGGAGAATATATTTAATTTGGCATATCTTTATGATAGAGTTTTTCTTAAATCTACTTACTGTTGTTGGAAGTCATCGTAGAATAAAATTGCGTCAATCAATTGTTTTATGACATGTGGAATGTACTAATGTGGAATGTTTCGTAGGTAGTAAATGCATCAATTAACTAATGTATGTTCTGTAGTAGAATTTCCTATCACGCCATGAATACTTGATAATTAATACCGATGGTTGATCATTGCTTTTCAGTTTATTTGATGTATGGAACTACGTCGATAATTATGAAATTTTATGTTGATCATGTGTCGTTGTTATTTATGTCAATGCATTGGCTTTATGTCATTATTGACTTCGATGATGTGTCACTTGAAATTCTTTCAATTTGTGCGATGATTCTATTATACTAATGGAAAAAAAAACCTTTTTACCTCGTTGTTCATGGTTGTCATGAAGGAGTCATCACATATGGTATCACAATGGGTTCAACCCTGTGACTGTGGATCACCATGCTTTCCACTGCAGTAAACCCTTGAGTAATAACCTATCGCTAATTAAAACTTAAACGTGTCCATGCGATGATCTCGATTAGAGGATGCCATAGAGGTTTGCATTGTGGTGCCATGAAAGGAGGTGTGATGCCTCTAAAAGTTCCCGCGCCCTCAAAGTCTAACCCCTAAGGGGAAGAACAAGTCCCTGGGATGGATTCGATTATTGTGAGGGATGATGATGGTCTGACAAGGTCCTTCCAATGAATGTCAGAGGCCTTGATTCACCAGATGTACTGAGATGAGGCCATGCATGTACCCCTAAGGGTCCACATCGTGGCCCACCCAATACCGTTAGCGTTCACCGAGAACTTGAGAGGGGTAAGTTCTCAAGTCCACGAGTGCCTCAGATGGCTCAGTCGTCGAGGCATGGTTAGAGATTATGGAAATGTGCTTTGCACTTCGATAATATACCTCCAACATGAAGGTATTCATGGATGTCTTCCAAATGAAGGGGAGTGCTCTTATATGGTGGAATACGTTCCTGCCACAATTGAACATGGTCAATGAAGACATGTCATGGGAACTGTTTGAGGAATGGTTCTGAGAGAGGTATATTTCTATGGAATTCATCGAGCATCAACTCAACGAGTTCAATGCCTTGTGACAGGGAAACCATACAATGCCCAAGTACGAGTCCCATTTTATGGATCTTCTTCGGTATGCACCGCACCTGAATACTGAGAAACTTAAGGTCAACAAGTTTGTATTTGGCCTTAATGGCAACATTCACGCAAAGGTTAGGATTTTTGTGCCTCAAACCTTGCCTGCCATTATCCAAAAGGCCCTCATAGTGGAGGAGGAGCTTATCAGCAGGGTCATAGCAAGACTCCACCAAGACCAACGTGGCAGGTGTCATCTGGTGCACGAAAACATCAGACACAATATAGACATTCAATAGAATATCATGGATTCCAGAGAGCATCCAATTTCACTACACCTCGGTGACCAATGCCTCAGAATTAGGCTCCTTACTTAGGACCACATCACCAACAACAACGTCGACCATAAAAACAATAGTTTAGGCCTGTCTAGCAAAATAGACCAGGGTTCCAGGCCGGTGGTCCATGAACTTCTACTTCAGGTACCAAGAGTATTGGACTTAAGAAAGGGTGTTGGACATGTGGGGAGCCACATTACCAATGCAACTACCCAGTGGAGAGGACCAAAGCATATGGATCAGTCGGACCCACTACCATGGGATATTTGGGCAAGGCCCATCGGATTCATGAAGCAGTGAATAACCACTAGGTAGATCACCAACGACTGCGCTCGAGATGTTAGGTATCATCACTGACTAGACTCTTAGTATTTTGATAGATCCAGGTGATATAGAGAGTTTCATTTCTGGGGCAGCGCTAAAAATAATTAAGGTAAAGGAATTCAAACAAGACAAGTTTAGCTTTGTAGAAATGGCTTCGGGAAACAAACACAAGGTTGGTGGGAAGGTTATGGGCTATATCCTTAACTTGGGAAAGTTTTTCACTAGGGCCAACCTTTACGTCATGATCAGTATGGCTTGGCTGGAATTGCTTGAGGCAATACTCAAATATAAGACAAAATGATTGAGCTTGGTCGATGATGAGGGACAAAGACGTGTGATTGTAGGTCGAAACCAGGGGGTTTCCCTGAGATTCATCTCTTCCTTATAGCTAAGGAAGAGAATGCACAAGGTATGTAAGTTGTATGTGATCCTGTAACACCCTATTTCCCCTAGTTTGTAAAAATAACTATACTGGCCAAGAGCTGTGGCAAGCCCAAAAATGTGATTGTGTGATGTGAATGGACCTTGTGAAAAAGGTCGATGAATGTCAATAAGATTATGAATATATATATTTTAGGACTGCTAAGAGGGGATATGCTGAAAAAGAGACCACGATGGCTGGATAAAGGTGGTGGAAAGCACCTGAAATGGTGGCATTAACTTCCACCGAAACCAATACCGTATTTGGACTTCACTGGCCCAGAGAACCAAGAACCAAGAGAAGCTTGCTAGCCTCAAATTAAATGACTCGTCAGGTTGGTAGGTAAAGGGCTCCTCATGAGTAATGAGGGATGAGGGTGAACTGCCCATCTGTAGAGTCCTCAGACCTGACCATTGTGAGGAAAATCGTGCCACATGCAACCTCGTCGAACAGAGAAAAGGCAGGAAGTGTGGGTGATCAAGGGAAGACGTGAGGGAAAGAGGAAGAGAACTTTGGAAAAATACAGAGTGAGTGATAGCAGATAATAAGGAGAGTAACCTTCATTCTCGGTCACTGGAAAACAGAGATGCAGTATCACAACATCGTGGTCTCAGCTCGGGCGTGGCTAGTGGTAAATCCATTGGGAGTCGTTGAGCCTACGGTTGGGTGGAAATGAGCACCCCTCTCAGTAGTTGTAGTCACATCCAGTTTTATTTCTGATAAGTGTTTACATCTTGCATCTTGAAATTTATACACTAACATGTATGCTCATAGTCTGTGTAGTTTGTGAATGGTTTGAGTATAAGACTGTCTGTGTAGTGTTTTGATAAAAAATGGTGGTTGCATGCTTTTACTGGAAGGACCACGTATGGTTTATGTTATAGATATATTTGTGTATATATATATACGCATATTCTATTAATTTGGACCTCAAGTTTGCTTTTGGGAGATCTATGTCCTTATTCATCCCCAGGAATACCTGGAATAGACCTCCCCACTGAGATACCCTTCTTGGAGAGCTTACCAAGAACCTGGAATAGGATTTGAAGGCACAAGTCTTAGTAACCCTGTACGAGGAAGAATGATCCTCTTGAAATCTCGAAATAGCAATGTAGGGATAGGTTTTGATAGACGAATGAGATCCTGTCGGAAGATCTGCGATCATTCACGACCGTTAGGTTGGAGGAATAAATGTGGACATTACATGCCTTAACCCTTTTCCTTTATCTTCGTGAGTAGCGAAGAAATCGGGACTGTAGATCCTCAAGGTCCGTGAGAGTATCTGGACCGTTGGTTTTTCCACGTCCAGGGAGTAGTGGGAGAGTGCACAGCGTGGGATGATCTGAACCATCATATCTTAGTTAGAAAACCTGACAACTGATGGATTTGTCAGGAGATACGTGAGGGTTAAGTCCTCATGAACAAGGGTGAAAGTCCTGAAAGAAGATTCGATATTGGGGTTTTGGATTTCAAGAATTTAGGAGTCCTGATGACAAGATATCGGGACACTCCATGGTGGAAATCCCGGAATAGATCTGGTCCATCCGATTAAGGGAGGCCACATGTCGCAAGATCCTTTCGGAGGATCCAAGGTCGGTAACAACAATTAGATGTGTGGAAGGAATGTGGATGATAGTACCTTGACCCCTCTCCGCCTTTGTAAGAAATGCATGAACGTGATCCTCTCGAAGGTTCCAAGGTCTGTAATGACCGTTAGATTTGAGGAAGATACGTAAACCTTAATGCCACAGCCCTTTTTACCCTTGGAAGAGATGAAGGAATCGGGACCATAGATCCCCATGGTCCATGGAAGTACTTGGACCATCCATCTATAGAGTACACGTGGTTGCTGGTAAGTGCTTCGTCATTTCGGCACCTGGGAAACCAAAGGGAAATAACCCTTGTCTTTGTGAGTCACGAAATCCCGATCACCGAAACCCCAAAATGGCATGAGGTGTGAATGAGATTAAGGAAAACTGGGATTTGATCGTGACCATTGATCATCCCAAAAAAAGATCCTGACCATTGATCTTGGATGAAGGTCACCGCCGTCCATCGGAGGGACACATGGCTGTCGATCGATGTTTTGGAATTTCAGCATCCGGGAAACCAAAGGGAAAGAAACCTTGCCTTTCCAAATCGTGAAATCCCGATACCTGAACTCCCGACGTGCCTGGTAATAGAAAAGAGAAGTCCCGAAGGAATCTAGACCATCCATCAAAGGAGACGGGTGGTGAGCGGTCAGAGTTCAGGGAAAAGTCTTGAAATCCTGTGGACTGTTGGATCAACCCTCTTAAGAGCCGTCGATCTCTTACACGAATTCCCAAAACATAATTCAGAGATTTGAATGACAAAGAGTCTTGGAGTCGTTGCATTTTGAACTCCCGAATACTGAAACCCAGGAAGGATCCATACTGTTAAATCAGGGGAGGCTTACGACCGTCGATCTCCCTTTGGAGTGAAACTTTGGAGACCTCGGAATTTTGGGGGATTTGGATGGGGAAAGGTAGAAGTCATGCATCACAATTCCCCAAAATTGTGAAAAGACGATAAGTGCTTGGTTGGCTTAAGCGCGTGGACACAGAGAAGGATCACATGGACAAGACCCCAAGCGAGAAACTTGCCACTCGATAGCCCTGTTGGGGTTTGACGTTCCACTATTTTTGAGCTTTGGGGTTTGCAGAGTCGAAAGACTCGACGTTCTAGTAGCACTGAATTGTGAAATGCGAAGAGATGCCATACTGGTTCGGCCCGTAGTCGTGACCCACAACCAAATGGAGGTGAACACATGAGGAACTAGATGACGCTAGGTCCTCGTGAGTACTTAAGGGATTTTGATCCTTGAAGAATCGATGAAAATTTTGATTTTCGTAGTGGGTGTGTTAAAAATTGGTATCAGAGCATGGTTAGAACACTCGTCCTGCTTAGGCTCATGAACGAGTTGCGCAGAAGCTCCGTTCGAAACACTCTTAAAAAGAGTAACCCTCTATCTTAACCCTCTTAATTCAAAAAGGTCAAAGTCCGAAATGAAAACCCGACTGTGTATGCATGTGAAAGAAATATGAATTTTGTGTGGGTTATAAAAATGTATCTAACTATTGACTAACAACCAGCGTTCGTCTTTACACACAAGCGGAAGATCAACCGCGAGAATTTATCAACACATAGTATGGTGACTCACCATGAAGTGGGAGAGGGCTCCCACAATAGAGACAAAGAGTCTGATGAAAGAAGGGTAGTAGGGACCCCTCCAGATCTAACCGATATTGTGAGGAGTCTCATGGTCGAATTACAAAGCTGCAAGGCTGACAATGAAAGGATGATCAAAGAACAAGAAATGCAAACAAAAATTAACACAATTTTACTGCAAATTTTATCCAATCTACAAATACAAATGTAGCATGAACCTGAAACTCAGAAACATGGTCATATCAGTGGCCACACAGAGAGGAACACCTCGAAAAAGGTACACCGCAGAGGTAAAGGACAAGCGTCGAATGATTCCTCCGAGAAGGAAGCTGGTGATTCAAAGGGCTCTTCTAGCAGCAGAACAAGTTCCTATCCCCGAAGAAAATAGAAGAAGAAAAATTCTTCCAAAGGTCAAAAATTTGAAGAATTCAGAAAGGCCAAACCACCCTCCTTCGATGGTGAAATAAAGAAGGGAGAGCAAGCAGAGGCCTAGCTTCTTGGACTAAAGAAGTATTTCAGAGTCCATGACTTCTTAGAAAATATGAAGGCCCGAGTGGCCACCTTCAACTTGAATGGAAAGGATTCCATTTGGTGGGAAGACCTTAAGAATGTGAAAGGGGTTCGCGAAGAGGACCTGTCTTGGGAATGGTTTGAGAAATACTTCCGAAAGAAGTATCTGTCGGAAAAATATTTCGACGAAAATACTAAAGAGTTTTTTGAACTCAAACTGGGACAACTTAATATAGAATAATATGTCAACAAATTCCTTGATTTGTTGAGGTATGTACCCTATATCAAGGCCGAAAAGGCAAAGGTGCAATGCTTCATCAGTGGACTACCTAAGGACTATCGAAATAGAATTGAATTTGATGAGCCAAAGACTCTAGAAGGCACTATTCAAAAGGAAACCTATTGTCATGAATAGTTTGGGCATCGAGCAGAACCTCGCAAAGGATGGAAACAGAAGAATAGTTCAAGATTTCAGAAAAAGGGAATTAAATCCCCAGGATTTAAGAACTATAAGAAGAACTCAATAATGAGCTTCCCATCCTGGAGTATGTACCACCAGAATTTTCCCTCCTTGAGTGGAAATAAAACTTCTGGACCCATATCAGTGAAGACTGATAACCCAAAGAGAGAACCTTTGAAATGCTAGGGTTGTGGGGAAGAAAATCTATTGAGAGACTATCCACACCGAAAAAAGAATAGTTGGAGGATTTATAACATCCAGGAAACTACCACCGTCAATAATGTGGCCAGGAGTGTGCCACAAATTTATGCAGCCTTGGATAATAACCAAGCCAACCACCAAGCTTTAGTAGTGGAAATAGAAGGTATGATTTCCAACCATCTAGTGTCTGTTTTAATTGACCCTAGTTCAAATTTGAGTTACATAGCCCCTAAATATGTTGATAAATGTAAACTATAGCCGCAAAAACATAACAATACATGGTTGGTACAGTTAGCCACTAGCACCAAACGAAGGATAACAGAGGTCATACCAACCTGCCAATTAATGTTGGGTGAATTCCCCACCCAAACAACCCTTAACTTATTACCCCTGGTATCGTATGATCTGTTGATTGGTATGGACTGGATAGCTTCCCATAAATCCATATTGGACTGTTACCATAAAACCTTAGAATGTGTAAGTAAGGAAGGGAAGAGGATAACCCTTCAAGGGATCCGAAAACCTGTCTCGGTGAGACAAATATCATCTCTCCAAATGAGAAAGAATTGTCGAAAGGGATGTCCCCTATATGCAATACAGGTGTTGAAAACAATCGAAGGTGACAAACCAAGCCTTGACAATCACCCTATTCTGAGAGAATATAGAGATGTATTTCTGGAAGAGGTACTGGGTTTACCTCTGAGAAGGGACATAGACTTCTTGATAGAACTTGCATTGGGAGTAGTGCCACTGTCTAGGACACCTTATCGGATGAGCACACCCGAGTTAGTGGAACTCAAGTTGCAATTAAAAGAAATGATGGATAAGGGCTATATTCGGCCTAGCATGTCTCCATGGGGAGCACCAGTCCTGTTCGTGAAAAAGAAGGATGGTACCCTTAGACTGTGTATAGATTATAGGAAACTCAATAAGGTAACCATAAAGAACAAGTACCCATTGCCTAGGATCGATGATTTGTTCGATCAATTGGGAGGTGCATCTATTTTCTCAAAGATCGATTTGAGGTCAAGATACCATAAAGTCCAAATCAAGGGTGAAGACATCCATAAAAATGCCTTCCGAATGAGGTATGGTCACTATGAGTTTGTGGTGGTGCCATTTGGGTTGACCAATGCCCCTACCACTTTTATGTGTTTGATGAACAATGTACTCAACAAATACCTAGACAATTTTGTGCTTGTTTTTATTGACGATATATTAATTTAATCCAAGAATAGAAAAGAGCATGAAGATCATCTTATACTTGTGTTGCAAGTTCTAAGAGAACACTATCTCTATGCCAAATTCAACAAATGTGAATTCTTCCAGAAGCAAATACATTACTTAGGCCATGTTCTCTCTAAATAAGGAGTAGCGGTAGACCCTAAAAAAATCAGGTCTATCATGGAATGGCCTACCCCAAAGGATGTTTCAGACATCAGATCCTTTATGGGACTATCACGATACTATAGGAGATTTATAAAAGGATTCTCCAAGATTGGTTGTCCAATCACTACCCTCCAGAAGAAGGGGACAAAATTCCTGTGGACATAGAAATGTGAAGAAAGATTTCAAACCCTGAAACATCTACTAACCCATGCACTCGTGCTAAAAATCGCTAATCCAGAAGCTAAATTCCTTGTGTGCACAGATGCCTGTAAGGAAGGGCTCGGAGGAGTCCTTATGCAAAAAGGATGTGTGATCTACTATGAATCCTGAAAATTGAATGAGCATGAAGTCAACTATGTGACCCATGATTTAGAGCTGGCTACCATAGTGCATTCCTTGAAAATGTGGAGGCATTACCTCCTGAGAAGAAAATTTGTACTTATGATAGATAATTGTGGATTGTGATACCTGTTTGATCAACCAAATCTCAATTCTATACAAGCTAGGTGGATGGCCCTCCTTAGCGAGTTTAATCAAACACATTAAAGGAAAGGAAAATAGGGTGGCCTATGCCCTTAGCAAAATTATGAAAACAATTCACCTGGCAACGGTGAGCACCTGTGAGACAGATGTCAAAGAAAGAGTTAGAAATGCACAAAAGATAGATCCATTTGTCCAGACTGTGACCTTGTACCTACATCAAGAGCCCACCGGGGTAAAATATGAAGGCTACCAGATGACCGAAGGAGGTCTGTTCACTTACAGAAATAGACTGTATATTCCAAATTGTGACGACTTGAAGAGGTTCATTATGGATGAACTACATAAAAGACGCTATACTGGTCATCCAGGATACCAGAAAATGATCACTGCCACCAGGAAACAATTTTATTGGCCTGTATTGAAGAAATACATAGTCGAGTACTTAGCCAAATGCATAGAGTGCCAGCAGGTTAAAGCATAACATCGACACCCAGGAGGATTATTGCAACCTTTACCAATCCCAGAATGGAAATGGGAAACCATCTCCATGGATTTCATCACTGGATTACCAACCTCAACCAAACAGAACAATGCCATTATGGTAGTGGTGGATAAATTGATCAAGTCTGCTCATTTCATCACTGTCAAATCAACTTGCAAAGAAATCGATATCACCCAGGTATTCATGAAGGAGATATTCAGACTGCATGGTATGTTGAAAGAGATCCTGTCTGATAGAGATACAAAATTTACTTCCAACTTTTGGAAGTCACTAATGGTTGGTTTAGAGACCAAGTTGTTGTTTAGAACTGCCTATCACCCTCAAACTGATGGACAGACAGAAAGAGTGAATCAAATACTTGAATACATGTTAAGAATGCATGTAATTCATCAACCCAAGAAGTGGGAAGACTACCTACCACTGGTAGAATTCGCCTACAACAACAGCTACCAAGCATCCTTAAAGATGAGTCCCTTCAAAGTCCTCTATGGTAGACCATGTAACACTCCAGTTAGTTAGAGTAATCTTGTAAATAGGATTTATTTTGGACCCAACATGTTGAAAGAAATGGAACAACAGGTGACTCAAATAACACAAAACCTGAAGGTCGCTCAGAACCGACAAAAAAGTTATTCCGACCAAAAGAGACTCCAAGAGAGTTCAAAGCGGGAGATCATGTATATCTCAGAGTTAGGCCCAGGAAGAGTTCCCTAAAAATGGGAGCTTTTGCCAAGTTGGCACCTCATTATTGTGGGCCCTTTGAGGTTCTAGATAGAGTGGGACCTATAGCCTATAGGCTAGCACTTCCTCCCACAATAAAAGCACATAGTATTTTCCATGTTTCATTATTGAAGAAATATGTACATGATGCTAATCATATAACTGAATCATCTGTGATCCAGGTGGAACCAGAGGGAGAATTTCTACTAGAACCCCAATGCATACTGGACAGAAAGGAAACCCCACTTCAAAACCGAACCATTGCACAGGTCAAGGTGTAGTGGAGACATTTTGGCCCAAATGAGGCTACATGGGAAATGGAGGATGCCATGAGACAGACATATCCGATTTTGTTTACTTCTGTACATGCATGTCATGTTGATAGATAAGAACATCGAGGATGATGTTCCTTTAAGGGGGAGGGAATTGTAACACCCTATTTCCCCCAATTTGTAAAAATAAATATACTAGCCAAGAGTTGCGGCCAACCCAAAAATGTGAATGTGTGATGTGAATGGACCTTGTGAAAAGGGTCGATGAATGTAAATAATATTATGAATATATATATTGTAGGACTACTGAGAGGGGATATGCTGAAAAGGAGACCACGATGGCTAGAGAAAGGTGGTGGAAGGCACCTGGAATGGTGGCGTTAACTTCCACCGAAACCAATACTGTATTTGGACTTCACTGGCCTGGAGAACCAAGAGCGGCTTGCTGGCCCCGAATTAAATGATTCATCAGGTTGGTAGGTAAAGGGATCCTCGTGAGTAATGAGGGATGGGGGTGAACCACCCATCCGTAGAGTCCTCAGACCTGACCACTGCAAGGAAAATTGTGCCACACGCAACCTCGCCGAACAAAGAAAAGGCAGTAAGTGTGGGCGATCAAGGGCAGACACGAGGGAAAGAGGAAGAAAACTCTGGAAAAATACAGAGTGAGTGATAGCAGAGAAGAAGAAGATTAACCTTTGTTCTTGGTCACTGGTAAATAGAGACATAGTCTCGCAACATCGTGGTCTCATCTCGAGGGTCGCTAGTGGTAAATCCATTGGGATTCGCTGA
Source organism: Picea sitchensis (assembly GCA_010110895.2). Classification (NCBI taxonomy): domain Eukaryota; kingdom Viridiplantae; phylum Streptophyta; class Pinopsida; order Pinales; family Pinaceae; genus Picea; species Picea sitchensis. The sequence continues at coordinate 21,318 of SNQJ01S0158108.1, forward strand.
ACCTACAGTTGGGTGGAAACAAGCACCCCTCTCAATAGTTGCAGTCACATCCAGTGTTATTTATGATAAGTGTTTACATCTTGCATCTTGAAATTTATATGCTGACATGTATGCTCATAGTCTGTGCAGTTTGTGAATGGTTTGAGTATAAGACTATCTGTGTAGTGTTTTGATCAGAAATGGTGGTTGCATGCTTTTACTGGAAGGACCACGTATGGCTTATGTTATATATAGATTTATATATATATATATATATATATATATACACATGCATATTGTATTAATTTGGACCTCAAGTCTACTTTTAGGAGATCTATGTCCTTATTCCTCCCCAGAAATACCCGGAATAGACCTCCCCATAGAGATACCCTTCTTGGAGAGCTTACCAAGAAACTGGAATAGGATTTGAAGGCGCAAGTCTTAGTAACCCTGTACGAGGAAGAATGATCCTCTTGAAATCCTGAAATAGCAACGTAGGGATAGGTTTCGATTGACCGATGAGATCCTGTTGGAAGATCTGCGGTCATTCATGACCATTAGGTTGGAGGAAGAAATGAGGACATTACATGCCTTAACCATTTTCCTTTATCTTCATGAGTAGCGAAGAAATCGGGACTGTAGATCTTCAAGGTCCGTGAGAGTATCTGGACCGTTCATTTTTCCATGTCCAGGGAGCAGTGGGAGAGTGCACAGCGTGGGATGATCTGAACCATTAGATCTTAGTTAGGAAACCCGACAAACGATGGATCTATCAGGAGATACATGAGGGTTAATTCATTGTGAACAGGGGTGAAAGTCCCAAAAGAAGATTCGGTATCGGGGTTTCGGATTTCGAGAATTTGGGAGTCCTGTTGACAAGAGATCGAGACACTCCATGGTGGAAATCCTAAAATAGATCTGGTCCATCTGATTAAGGGAGGCCACATGTCACAAGATCCTTTCAAGGGATCCAAGGTCATTAACAACCATTAGATGTGGGGAAGGAACGTGGATGATAGTACCTTGACCCCTCTCCACCTTTGCAAGCAATGCACAAACGTGATCCTCTCGAAGGTTCCAAGGTCTGTAATGACCATTAGATTTGAGGAAGAGACACAGACCTTAATGCCATGACCCTTTTTATCCTTGCAAGAGATGAAGGAATCGGGACCATAGATCCTCATGGTCCATGGAAGTACCTGGACCGTCCATCTATAGAGTACACATGGCTTCTAGTAAGCGCTTTGGCATTTTGGCACCTAGGAAACCAAAGGGAAAGAACCCTCATATTCACGAGTAATGAAATCCTGATCACCGAAACCCGAAAATGGCGTGAGGTGTGAATGAGATTAATAAAAGTCGGGACTTGATCATGACCGTTGATCATCCCAAAAAAAGATCTAGACCATTGATCTTCGTTGAAGGTCATTGCCGTCCATCGGAGGGACACGTGGCTTCGCAAATCACGAAATCCCGATACCCAAACTCCGGACGTTCTTGGTAATAGAAAAGAGAAGTCCTGAAGGAATCTAGATTGTCCATCAAAGGAGACGCGTGGTGAGCAGTCAGAGTTTAGGGAAAAGTCCCGAAATCCCATGGACCGTTGGATCCACACTCTTAAGAGTCATCGATCTCTTACACGAATTCCCATAATGGAATTTGAAGATTTGAATGAAAAATATTCTTGGATTCATTTCATTTCAAACTCCCGAATACTGAAACCCTAGAAGGATCCATATCGTTGAATCAGGGGAGGCTTATGGTCGTCGATCTCCCTTTGCAGGGAAACTTTGGAGACCTCAGAATTTTTGGGGATTTGGATGGGGAAAGGTAGAAGTCATGCATCCCAATTCCCTAAATCCTGAAAAAGATGATAAGTGCTTGTCTAGCTTAAGCATGTGGACACAGAGCAGGGTCATGTGGAAAAGACCCCAAGTAAGAAACTTGCCACTCGCTAGCCCTGTCGGGGTTCGACGTTCCACTGTTTTCGAGCTTCAGGGTTTGCAGAGTCGAAAGACTCAACATTTTGGTAGCACTGAATTGTGAAGTGTGAAGATACTCCATACTGGTTCGGCCCATAGTCATGACCCACAACCACATGGAGGTGAACACATGAGGAACTAGCTGACGCTAGGCCCCCATGAGTACTTCAGGGATTTTGATCCTCGAAGAATCGACGAAAATTTTGATTTTCGTAGTGGATGTGTTACATGTCGTTTCATTAAATGAGAAGAGAGTAGAGGAATGTCTATAACACCTTCTAGTGGTGAGAGAGTATGCATACGTCTTCCCTGAGGACATACCTGGGATTTTGCTGGAGAAGGAATTGGAATTTACCATAGACCTAAACCTGAAATTGAACTGATGGAAAGAAGGTCTTATCCGATGTTGAGCCCTAACTTATAGGAGTTGAAAGTGCAACTGAAGGATTTGTTGGACCTAGGACTTACATCCAAGTGTGTTGCCTTGGAGTGCTCCTGTTAATTTCATATGTAGGAAGGATGGGTCATGGAGACCCTGCTTGACTATCATCGGGTGTTCCTTGACGACATTTTGATTTACTCTCGGACGATGGAGGAACATGCCAAGCACTTTCACATGGTACTATAGTGTCTACGAGAGAACAAATTGTATGGGAAATTGTCTAAATGCTCATTTTATCAATCAAGAATTCACTATTTAGGGCATGTCATCTCTGGCGAAGGTATCACCATGGATCCAACAAAGGTTGAGACTATTATGGAATGGCCTGCACCAATGAATGTCCCCGAAGTGCATAGCTTCATAGGTTTAGTGGGATACTATCGACGGTTCGTCGAGTGTTTTTCAAAGATAGAAAATTTGATCACGGAATTGCAGAAGCAGAACAAGAAGTTTGTTTGGACCGATAAATACACGGAAGCATTTCGAAGGCTCAAGGAGTTGTTGAAAACAACATCGATACTAAAGGTCCCTGACATGGACGTGAACTTCTTGGTATGCACTGATGCATCCAAGGAAGGCTTAGGCAGAGTCTTGATGTAAGACGGTCGAGTGATCTCTTACATCTCAAGAAATTTGAGAAAGCATGAGGAGATATATGTGATGCACAATTTGGAGATGTTAGACATTGTATACGCCTCGAGAGTTATGAAGTAGGAGATCAAGTCTTCTTGCTAGTGAAACTACATAAGAGTTTGATCAAGTTTGTAAAGGGTGCTAAAATCTCTCATATGATCATGGGACCCTTAGATATTATGGAAAAAA
>SNQJ01S0158109.1:0-22048 GCA_010110895.2 Picea sitchensis
AAACAAGAAATGTATTCAAATCGGATGTTGTTGTGGGCTTTACATTTGTTCTTGTCATATATGGAAAGCCAATGGTTACTAGTTTTCCTTCAAGAAAAAGCACAAGTATGCAATCATTGCTCAAGGTTTTCCTTTTTCCTCATATTCCCTTTTATCACAAGCTCATGTAGCAGTATGAACATGCTACACCCTCACCATACTTTCAATTCCCCTATGTGATGAACCATGCTTATTGGTTGCTAGACAAAAAAATAAGGTGATTCACCTAAACAAAGGTTGGTGCCCCGATATTGTTATCAACATTGTTCTTGTACTTTTGTTAGAATAAAAGATATTGGTTGTGGTTGTTAGCTTTCCTTCTAATAGAAGCACAAATATGTAATCATTGCTCTGGGGGTGCCTTTATCCTAACAATTATCATTGTTAGTGTTTTTCCTTTGTGTGTGACCTTTGATTGCCTCTAGAACAAGCTAAGAAGGTGTATGATGCAATACAAAGTGTATTTAACTAATGTTGTTGTTGGATTTATACTTTTTCTTTTGATGGAAGGAAAGATAACAGTCACTAGATTTCGTTATGGCACAAGCACAAGGATGTAATCACAAGGTTTCGAGTTGGCTAGAATAGTGGGACTCCTGTCCAATTTCGAAGAACATGAATTGTTGGGTGTTATTTGAAAGTACATATACATAATGTACCTAAGGTAGATTCAATTGGGCCCAAATATCTCTCGATCCTAATGCAAAATCAAGGAAAGAAGCTCCAATGTGGCATTGGGATTCATGCAATCCTTTTCCAATTTTCCTAGAATTTGAAGCAATTGTAGGGCACAAAGTTCTGCTTCTACACTTGGGTTTTATTGTAAGAGGAAATTTTTTTGAATGCTTGCAATATATCCTCTTTATTTTGTAGTGAATATTCCTTTGAGTTTTTGAGGATAATTTTGTTATCCCTTTATCACAGGGATAACGAGTCATATGCCGAGGCCCATGACCTAGACATGGTCTGAAGCGGATTGACTTGAGCATGGCCCTTGAGGGCCCATCTTTTCTTTTCGGCCAGGACTTTCCTGCCCGGCGATTACCGGCCTCCATGCGCTACCCGGCTGGGCTTGCATCGAGGAAAAGGCTCTTGCTCCATGAGGTAATTGGTCCAGAGGTATCATGGTATGTGTCATATTTGATCATTATAACCTTCTTATGTATGCATTAGATCTCTTTCATTTGGTCTTGCTTGGATCTTACATTAATCTACGCGGTATTGTTGGGGTGATTGTTGGGTAGCTTAGCAGAGTTGGTATTCATGGGTTTTGGTTAGCCACCAAGGGGGTTTTGCGGAGCCATCGTCAAAATACCTCATATTATCGCACCAAATGCAAAACCCACTCATCCATCCCATTCCCCTAATTGTCATTAGGATGACCATCCGAGGTACATCTTGTCTTGAGAGAATTAAAAGGCCGGGGGTAAGCGGCTGTTAAAAGATAAAAGCCATGGGAAAGATGAAAACCTAGAGATGCATCGACCAGGGATCCCAGAAGGCAATAAAACCTCATAGACAAAGGGACCCTAAGAAGAGCCGTGTGAATGAAATGCAAAGACCTAACCAAGGACGGGAGGTCTCGTCACGAACTTATTTACATTATGTTCATAGAGTATTTAAGCGGTAGCAGCATTGCCATCATGCGTTACTGAGCAGGCTGATGACCGCTTTGGTTTGGCGAGATCTCATCGAGCCGACCCTCATTTTACTTGAATACCGGTGGAGTAGCAATGGAAACTCTGGCCACCTAGCCAAAGGCAGGTGTCCTTTTAGTCAAGGCTTGTAGCAAAAATGCAAATAAAGAAAGATAAAGGCAATAAGGGGCTCGAGGAAAAGTGCATCCATGGCCAGATTTTCTTCGCCTCCTACAAAGAGGCACTTACGGGCGTACCGACCCTAGGTCTAACCTTGACTAGACACATCCCTAAAACCACATCCGCGTCACTATACATGGTTTTGAATAACCCGCTGCGAAAAACTCTCCATTTCGTGGGTATTAGCCCAATAAGGTTGCCTTATGGTTGCTTTTGGCTTTGTATGAGTGGGTTTGTGTAGGGTCTTTGAGCTCTTAGAAGATTGTTAGGAGGATGTTATGCATATATTTGATAATTTTGGCGAAGTGAAATGTGATTTACATTTACTATGATGTCTAGGACTAATGGAGCCCACAGGTAGCCTTTGATGTCTTGAGGACCATGCGTGAGGGCCAATTTTTGAGAGAGTCGGTACATGAGGGAATGATTAGTTAGGACCTCCATGGTACGAAGAGCCCATTAGATGGACGTGGGATGGCGGAGATAGTCTTCGGCGAGCCCGTGCCTGAGAGAAGGAAGAGCCTTCTTGAGGACGTTTTGGCGAGAGACCATAACTTTATGGGATCAACCCCTTACTTGATGATGGAAGTTGACTTAGTTGATGGGACGCCACCAGGGTAGGATGGGCGACTTCTAGGGCATGTGGCAGCCATGTTGGGCTTGTTTATTACGTTGAGCATGTTGCTGGAGCTCCAGGAGGGGCAACGTTTTGTTATTTAGGTGGTTATTATGCCCTAAAGGGGCTGGCGTCTCCCTCAAAGGGGCTGGCCTTGTGATTTTCTGCTCATTTTAGCATGTAAAAGTGATAATTGAATAATGGTATTGGCAGCATTGTCGGCTATTTTTGTTGACCTATTTTGTTAAGTAAAGGTCAAAGTATTGTATAAATAGAGGATGTTTTCCCTCTTTTTTGGATCATAACATAACTTGCTCTCATTTTAGAGAGGTCTTCTTCAGCTCTTGTTCTTGGATTTTTGTCTCTTGGAAGTGTGGTGTAACCTCTTGGAGGAGTTATTTTTTTTTTGGCAAAGTGGTGCTCTAGCTATTGGAAGGTTTACAACTAGGGTGTGGATTGGTTTCTTCATGATCTTGTAAAGTGTTCTTCATCAAAACTTCTTGAGTGAATGGTTGTTGTTTAACATTTGCATTTATTGTCATCTTGTTGCATTTACTTGATCATTGAAACCCTAGGACCTACAAGTAGGTTGAGGGCTTCACACTCATACCCATAGCATAAGCTTATAGCCATTGGATTTGAAGTTTAGCCTAGGCATAGCTACACTAGCTTTCTTTTATCTTGAGCTGGTTTTTAGCATAAATTAAAAGAAGAAAGTCTAGGCCTAATTGACTTTACACCTAGGGTTTTACTTCTAGGGTTTTTGAAAACCTTAGCAACACTTTTCAGCCATAGATTTATGTTTTAAGCTGGCAGTTTTGCCAAGAGAGTCTTAAGAGGAGAGGATTGAAGCTCTAGGCCCTGGCTAGCTACACCTAGTTAAATCTTTTCTTCTTAGGGTTAGGGTTTGTGGCCTTCTTTAGCAACACCATTAAACCCAGTTCTCTTGTCCTTAGGTTTGAACTCTTCTAAACCACTAGTCACACTCCATTTGACTCCATTGACCCAAGGCACTGGTATGAATGCTTGAGCTTGTTATGCCTTAAAACTTTCTAAACTACCTTTAAAATTTTGCAACTTTACTAACCTAGCGTCTAACCCACAAGCTGGTATAAAGACTAACCCTAAGTTGACAGCGTTGGCCTTAAATGAACTTTTTCTTGGATAGAAGATGCGACCTTGTCTTCTCATCATAACCGTGGAGCTTATTTGTCCTTTCTTTGGTTGATTTTGTCAAAGCGTCACTCCTAAGCTAGCTAACCTACAAAACACCAAAAATTATATAGAGGTGACGTCATATTGCTAAAGATATCTTGTTTATGCTTAAGCGTTGTGACTTTCTACCTCTCTTGATTGACATTGAGTTACTTATTGCATCACGTAAGCTAAATTTGTAAAGCGTTGTCTTTGTCATCATTTTGAACTATTGATTTAAGCTGACATCACACCTAATTAGTAACAGCGGTATATAGGTGTATGACATTACATTATTATATATGAGTTGATTTGACATGATTATTCGTTAATGATATGATACAAGGTCTAATATTGAACATTGAATGCTTATTACCTTTTATGCTTTGTTGAAGAAGTGATCCAAGTTATTTATCTTTGCTTAGCAATCATTGACTTAGTCAACAATTACATTTGATCATTATATATATTCATTTGAAGATAGTCATTGATTTCATGAAGTACTAATAACTATGACACATTCTAGTTTCCTTTGTTTTTGTCTCACAAACATGTGCATCATCAGTGGTCTTATCTGTTTGACTATCTCTTCTTGAGGCGTAATGTGAAAGGGGTTTCCCTTGACTTGGCCTTTACCTTTTTGCCTTCTCAAAACCAGTTACCTTAGGGGTGTCTCCCTTGGACTTGCCCTCTAAATAGAAAAAAGAGCCCCCATCAAGGTGGCGGTGGGTGGGGAAGCTCCTGATGCAGCAGCAGGTTTCAAGCCACGACTCAAGTAACAGCCTTTCCTACAAGCCGTGCGATACTTGGGGCCCTAAATATCTCTCGATTCTAATGCAAAATCAAGGAAAGAAGCTCCATTGTGGCATTGGGATTCATGCAATCATTTCACAATTCTAAAAGGGAATTGGAAGCAATTGTAGGGCACAAAGTTCTGCTTCTACACTTGGGTTTTATTGTAAGAGGAAATTTGTTTGAATGCGTGCAATATATCCTCTTTATTTTGTAGTGAATGTTCCTTTGAGTTTTTGAGGATTTTTTCTAGAAATGAGTTTTGAACTTTGAATCTAAGATTGAAAATACAATTGAGAGATCAATCTCGAGCCAAAATAACTAGATGTCATATAAATGCATGACTCATGATATCAATCAATCAATGGATGTTTTATGAGACCAAATAATGGTTATGAGTTATTTGATGCGGTCACAGTTTCAATAGATTTGTTTATTGAATAGTCCTTTGTTACAATATTATTTTTTCTTGATTTATGCAAGGTCTATAAAATAAAGCATGCATGTTGTAGTTTCATTTTAAATATTATAAAATATTGATGTCAATTATTTGGAAGCAACGCTAAAAGTTAAAACACCTAACATATATATATATATATATATATATATATATATTATAATAATTCTAATAAGAATAGTAGCGTGAAATGAAAGAGTCAAGGTGCAATTCATGGTATAGATCCCATGATTTAAGAGATCAATGCAAAATTATTTATCAATAGCTAAATTTCTAGTCCACCAATATTGTATCCTAGAAGTAACATTAGGATCATTCCATATACTAACATTTTATTTTATCCTTCAAGAGATACCATGGATTTATTTATTGGTTCTATTCGATTGTTGAAACAAGCTATTACTATGGAAAGGCTAACATTAACTATATTTAAACCTCTAAGATCCAATATAGGATATGTTATTTCCATTAAAGAAATTCAAAATGAGAAGCTATTTTAAGATCACGGGATCAATATTGTCGCTCCAATTTGAAATCAAATTTGAAATCCACAAAGTCATGGGATAAATATTGTTGCTCCAGTGATTCTTGAAGACGTTTTTGCCTCTAAGGTAACATCTCCTAGAGTGGCGGTCCTTGAACCTTCCATATTTTCTTAGGCGAGTCCCCAAATGCAAACTCACAATACCATCCATGCACATATGCATTTTCTAAACTAGATGTTAACTCCCATAAATTCACAAACATTTTCTTAGCTAATTACATAGATGCAACATGTTGCAATAGAACCTTAGGGCATTGGTATTTGTTTGATGCAATCACCTTTCAAATCTTCCTCATATTGGTTGGGATACCTTAGTATAATGTCACCTCATTGTGTGGTTGTGGAATATCATAATGCATGTGGGTCTCTCTTATCACTAGCTATGTTTGCAACCTTAAATTCAAGAATTGTTTCTTTTTCCTAGAGCGAAAAATAGAGCCACGGTTCTTGTGACTTGAGATCTCATGTGACTCCCAATTCATGGTATGATTGGGGCTTCTCTAATTGGTAAAGTTGACTAGGGAGTTCAAGGAGATATTTGAGCAAATAAAAAAAGTTGACCTCATTTGGCCCTCACAATTGTGAAGAACTAGATTTGTCTTGGGTACAAACAATGGTAAAGAAACTACACCATATTGTAAATATGGAGGAAATGTAAGTTATTCTAAAGAAACCACACAAAGGGAAAATGGAAAATGTTGACCATTTAGTTTTGGGTGGATTGAACATATGCAACTTGATCAGATTGTAACTTGAGATTGAGATTATTTATTTGGAGTTGTGGTGGGGTGGAATGGGCTGTTTAAAATTCATTTTTTTTTTTACTATTTACATTTATAAAATTCCCATTTTGGTTTAGGAAATAGTCTAGTTTTCTACCTTTTATCCTAATTACACTACCAAGAAATTTGGGAGGGAAGCATGGAAAAAGAAAATAGGAAATTGAACACACAAAATGGAATTCCTAGTGGTTGGGAGGGAAGCATGGAAAAAGCAAATATAGAAATTTGAGCACACAAAATAGAATTCCTAGTGGTTGACAAACTCAATATCTCTTAGGTGGTAGACTATAGAATGATTATTTTTTTGTCAACATGGCAATTAAAGATGTTATTTTTGTTTACTTATCATTAGAAACTATATATATATATATATATATATATATATATATATATATTTACTTTTGAATAAGAATCGCACGATGTTGTCTATTGGTTCCTCTGCACAAGGCCTGGAAGAAATCCAAGATGTGGCATCTTGTAGCATTTTAATTTATCAAATGCGAAATCCATAATACGTTTTAGAGGTAACCTCTAAGGTATATGTGGAAAAAACTATGATTTTCATTGTCTACTGTTATTTTTTTGTTCCTAAACTATCAACTAAAGTTTGTAGGTGGTAATTTTGGGGGTAACATTTTTGTAGATTGAAGTGAATGGTTGTTAGTTTGGACTTACTATTGAAGCTTTCAAGTTTGTAGAATCTAATGGCACAACATGATTTTATAGTTAATATGATTGGTAGCTCTTCGAAGATGATGGCATGTACATTTTGCAAAATTTTAAGGATGACAATCCATTGTTTGTAGTGTAGCTTCAATTTATTGACTAGGTGAAAAACAATTTATGCATACTTTTGTTTTTGAACTACAATATCAGTCTCTTGTGATGTCATTACAAATATTATGCTCTAAAGGGATTTCCTAAAACCATAAGTGTCATTTGATAAGGTACCATTGTATTTCCTTTTATTGTTTGAATATTTTATTTATTGAAAATTAATTTATTTCATAATTTTTGTTAGAGCCAAGGGGCTCCTTCCTTGTTGCCTTTGTCTTTGGCTAGTAGAATCTTTCTTTCCTACAAACAGTTGTAATGCATGGTTAGCTTAAGCGTTCCATGTTGAGATCATTGCATCATATATTGAATATATAAAAATATGGAGTTTTATTAAATTTCTTTTTTAATATCATTTCAAAGACATTATTTACTATGATTGGAGACTATTTTCTTAACTTTAGAATCATTGAATTCCTCTTCTCTAATGTTTTTAAAGGGTGCTAGCTCAATGGAAGAGTGCATGCCTTACAAGCAGGAGGTTGGTGGTTCAATTCCTCCATGCCCTAACATAGATTAGCAAAAGATATTATAATTTATTTTAAAGAAAATGATCTTTATGTTAATTTATATAAGTGGTTAGTCATTTGTTTTATACATTTGCATAGACTTGTTGATTTATATAAGTGGTTAGCCATTTTTTTTATACATTTGCATAGACAAAAATATTTGCATAGACTTGTAAATTTTGCTATTCTAATTTGGCATACAAGTCATTTATTGACTTTTATTTCCATATATGCATTAATATAAGTGTTATATAATTTTGAAATAAAATCCCATGTAAATAGAGTTGCATTTCTTTAAAAACATAGAATTTTGGTAATTAGTGTTAAGTGGACTATTGAGGCTTATAGGAGATGTGTAATAGATGAATGTAAAGTGTAAAACATTTGATTTCCTATCCATAACTTTTGTAATTTTTTATTCTTAAATCAATTGAAACCATCCCATACAAGCCAAAAGGCACATATTTATTTGTTGACTTTATTTACTTATATGCGTTAATGAGTACATAAATGTGATATAATATAAGTGTATAAATGCTGATGTATAATTTTTAGAGGCAAACTCCATATAAACAACAATGCATTTCTTCCAAAAAACTTATAATTTCCCAATAATGAATGCTAAGTGAACTATTCATGAGTATTAGAGATGGGTCCTGAGATGAACTTTTTAGAGTGATATAAGGTATTTGATTTTCTCAATCCACAACGTTTATAGTATGCGGTGAATCAATTATTTATAATTGCAATCATCTAATATAAAGCCAATTTAGGGACAATGACTTCTATTTACCTATATTATGCATTAATATGAGGTGTGTAAATGCAGATGTAATTTTGGAAATAAAACGAGAATTTCTTAAAAAGAAACATAGGAATTAATTGATGGCCAGAGTGTTGGTGGACTGCTGGTGGATGTGGTTGTGAAATAGTGTCACAGAACTTTCATGGTGATTTCCTAATCATGGCTTTTATGGGTGTGATCAGTTAGTGGTGGAGTTGAAATCGTTTCATATAATGACAAGGCTGAAATATTGTTGATTTAATTTGGTGTCAAATATGTATGTGAATAATTTTGAAATGAGCTCACATTTCTTACAAAGATAATTAGAATGAATTAATAATGATTCCTAAGTGTTCATTCCGATGTGGGAATGGTGAAAATGACTTTTAGAATGGGTCAGAGTAAATCAAATATGGTGATAATTTGTTGTGAGTTACATTCAAACATTGGTCATTCAACCATCCAAAATGGGACATATACAGGTTCAGCTAAACATGAAAATGGTACAACATCCTATCGCCCATGCGTTAATTCATCATTTCTCCATAATAGGTGAAAGTAATGGCCAAGTTGGTGCCATGGTTGGGTTGGGCACTCTTCCATTGAATGGGTGGTTTGTGAAACAACAATGGGGAGATCATGTGCATTCTCTTTAGGATGGCAACTTATCAAAATGGGAGTTCTGGGAGAATCATTGCTTGGGTCATTTAGTATGGTAGGTGGGCTTCCTCCGTGAATCATGGTTCAGTGGTCATGGCATTAAAGAATGTTTGAGTTGTGAAATAATGGACCACTTACCCTAAGCCGTGGGGGTGCATTTTCTCTAATTTATGCCCACCCCCATGAGGTTGGCCGAGGGACAGGGGTGGAATAGTGAGAAATCCACCATTATGAAATTGAAAGAACCATTCAAGAAAGCCGTTTCTCTGGTGTGATCCACTCCACCTCCACCCTCATTTATGATTGAAATATAATTTATGCTATGAGGGGTGAGCAAGTAGAGAAATGTAACCTCCTGTTGCCACACCCTCGTTATGGGGTGGGGTGTGGTCAGAAAATGCAGTACCTATCTAATTATCCACCCCACCATACACATGAGGGTGGGGTCTGCAACATAAATTAAATACGACATAATTTGTGCTCAATGATTGGGGGTGGGGCATAGAATTAAATGTTTCTCTTAATTTATCTCCCTCCCTCTCTCTTGTTTTTCTCTAATTTGTGCCCCACCCCCACCTCATACATAAATGAGGGGTGGGGGTGGTACCTCAGAACTCAGAAGAAAATATCCCCATTTTCTAATTGCCTTCCCTCCTTGCATATGGGGCATAAATTAGAAAATATTTTTGTTGCCTCATGCATAGTAGAGTTGGGGGTGGGAACATAAATGAGAGAAATACATTTCTCTCATTTATGCCCACCCCTCCTCATTTACTTAGTGGGGTGGGGGAGTGAAGATATAAATGAGAGAAAATCTGATACCCTACTCTCATTATCTCCCACCTCTCCCTCATTATGAAGATTGGGGTGGAATATAGAATTAGAAAATGTATTTTCTCTGTTATCACCACCCTGTGCCACTCTCATGGGGGTGGGGTGGGCATAAATTATTCTCTAATTGTGACCCACCCCACTATTTACATTTTCTCCGTTTATGCCCCACCCCTTCAAATGAGGGGTGGGGGTGTATCAGTCTGAAGCTCTGACCCCACTCTCATATATATGAGGTGGGGGTGGGGGTGGGAAAAAATATTAGAGAATCTATTTTCTCATCATACGTGGGGGTGGGGGTGAGGGGTGGGGGTGGGGCAAATATAAGAGAAAATGTATTTTTCTCTAATTTATCACCCCATCTCCTCCTCACCTAGATGTGCCTCTGGTGTGCCCACACCCCACCCTCTCATTTATGAGTTTAATGTAGTGCTCCTGTGCCTAGCCCTCACCGTGAAGGGTGTATTTACCTAATTTGTGCCCCACCTACCTCAGCCTTATTTTGGGGGTGAGGGTGGGCAGAATTAGAAAATAATCATATTCAGAGAAAATGCAGTTTTATACAATTTATGATTACATTCTCTAATTTATGCCCATTCCCCCATATTTATGATTGGAAAATATTTTCTCCTGAACATGCTTTATGATGAGGGGTGGGGTGGGCAGCATAAAATTAGAAGAATATGTATTTTCTCTGTTCATCTTCAGCCCTCTCTAATATATGAGGGTGGGGTGAGACATAGAGGTTAGAGAAATGCAGTGCCTCAAGTATGTGCCTCATTGGGGTGGGGTGGAACAGTGGAGAAATGCAGTCTCTCCCAATTTATGTAGCACCCCACCCTCATAATTGGGAAATAAGGCATAGGTGGGAATGGTGCTCTGATTGTACTTCCATTTCTAATTTGTGCCTACCATAGAGAGGAAAATGAAAATATGGGAATTAAGAAAATATTTTCTCCTGGTATGCCCCACCCTCATATTGAAGTTATGCATTTTCTCTAATTTATGCCTACTTTACCTCTATGTGGGGTTATGTGAGTTGGGGGTGGAATATCAAATTAGATGGAAGCTCTTCATTTCTAATTTGAGGGGTTATGGTTGGGGTGGAACTGGTGAAGATGTATTTTCTCTAGTGTACCTCCTCCTCCCCTCATATTAGAGTTATTTTCTCTGATTTATGCCTTTTGACCCATAAGGCGGGGGTTATACTGTTTTCTCTAGTTTACCCACCCTCATATTGAGGAGTTGGGATTGGGTTTATAAATCAGAGAAATCTTCTTCACCCTCATGCTTATGAGAGGTCAGTAGATAGAAATCAGAAAATACTGCTCGTGGGGTGAGGAGTGGTATAAATTAAGAGAAGATACATTTTCTCTGAATTTGTATACCCCCACCCTCATTATACCCTCAAATTAGAGAAAATACATTTTATCTAATTTATACCACACCCCCACCCTCATTATGCCCTCATTATGAAAGTGTGAGAGTGAGACACATAAATTAGAGAAAATGCCGATAGGGGGTGAGAGTGTATGGTCAGAGAAAATGGGGTTTCTCTAATTGCTCTTTGGCCCTCTCTAATTATGGGGGTGGGGGTTGAGGCAGAGAAAATGTGGAGTGGGCATAAATTAAGAGATAGGTTTCACTCCCATTGCTTTATTTTCTCTAGTGTGAGGGTTGAGGATGGCATGGGGTGGAGATGTTTTCTGACCTCACCCACCCCCCACCCTCATAATAGAGAAAATAAGCAAATTAGAGAATGTGTTTTTCTCTGATTTGTCTCATACCCTATTAGAGATAAGCATGGTGGAGGCGTTTTCTCTGAACCCCACCCACTCGTCGTAAGCATAAGGTCATTTTCTTTCATGAGGTTGGGGCATGGGATTGGAGATGGAGATTGGAGATGTGGGTGCTGTGATTCCTGATTGCATTTTCTCTGATTTGTGGGGCCTCGCCTCAAATGGGGGTTATGAACATGGAAGTCAGAGGAGAGCTCATATGCCCCTCATTATGAGGGAGTGAGAACTGGTGATAGAAGAAATGCATTTTCTAATCATAGAATGGGGGTTGGGGTTATTGGCTAAGTCAGAGATTGGTGGGGTGGGGCATAGGTGGGGGAAATGCATTTCTCAGTTTGTATTTACACCACCTCTTTCTTTTCTTTGGTTAGAGAGTATTATCTTCTCCCAGTTTGTTTATCCCACCCTGCTTCATTTGTGATTGGAGAATGTGTTTTCTCTGGTTGTGCCACCCCCACCCTCGTTTGATTGGGAGTGGGACATGATTAGAGAAAATCAATAGAGTTGGGGTGGGCTACACTCAGGCAGAGTGTTGTGCTTGCCCCACCCTCATTATGGAGTGTGTGAGGTTGGGACTTGATTGGAAATGCATTTTCTCTGGTATGCCCCACCCACCTTCAATGGGTGGGGGTGGGGCATATGTTAGAGAAAATACATTTTCTCTCATTTATGCCCCCACCCCCTCATTTATGTAAATGGGGTGAGGGTGGGAACGTGGGAATTTTCTCTCATTTTATGCTCACCCCCACCCTCAATATCTTGGTGTCAGTATCTCTCTAATTGCTCTTATATGAGGTGGGGAGTGGGCATAAGAAAAATGTATTTTCTCTAATTTATACCCCACACCCACCCTCATTTATGTGTGAGAGTTGAGGTGGAGTAATATTAAAGAAAATATGAGGGTGAGGGTGGGGGTGGGGCATAGATATTAGAGAATATGTTTCTCTAATTTGTACTTACCCCCTCATTGTCTTATGGGGCATAAATTAGGAGAAATGTGTCTAATTTGGCCTGCCTCCCTCCCTCATTTGCATGTTGTGAGATTGGAGATTGGAGGCATAGAATTAGAGAAAATGTCTTTCTCAATTTACCCTCATAGTGAGAGATAGGTGGCAGGATGAAGCCATTTTCTCTAATTTATGCTCCATCCCTCGCAAAGCATAAATTAGAGAAAATGCATTTTCTCTAATCAAATGAGGGTGGAGGTGAGGTGGATCATAAATTAGAGAGAAAATGTGTTTTCTCTGAATTTGTCTTGACCACCCTCATAAATGAGGATTATTTTCTCTAATTTATGCCCACCCCACCCTCATTTTAAGCACTCCATTTATGAAGAGGGGTGGAGAGGGTGGGGGCATAAATTAGAAAATGCACCCTCATTTATTAGGGTGGGGGTGGGAACACATATTTCATTAAATTTGGAAATGATACATTACATGGACTTCATTTAAGCATTGGTTTTATAAAATCCTGTATGTTCCATGGAGGAAGTCAATCTATTGATATGCCTAATGTGTACTTAAGTAATTGATTTTCCTCTGAGAACCAATGCGAGGAGTAGGCAGTGAAAGCAAGGGTCTTTGAAATGGATATTGATCTCTCCTCATTGTTGTTTCTACAAAACCACTGACATGATGTAATAGTGTCAACCAACCCTTAGAAAAATCAATCATGGTTGGACATTACTTTCACCAAAAGGAGGAGAAAATGGTAAATTTTAAATGCATAAGAGATAGATGTTTAAACATGTTTTTCAAGGTTTTAGTTGAACTTTGTATATGTCCCCATTTTCTTTGATTATTAATGACTAATGTTTAATGTAACTACAAATAAATTATCAATTAAGATATTGATTTTTCATTTTTAATCATATATTTAAGTGTTTTACTCATCTCCCATTGGTTTGAATAGCTCACTTGGGACTCATTATTAATTCATTCTAATTGTTTTTGTAAAATGTGAGTTTATTTCAAAATACATATCACATATATACATGTATCGATGCATATATTTAAATAAAATTCAATAAATAGTTTGTGTCTTGTTGGCTTATATGAAATGATTTCAATCACTAATAATTGATTTAAGAGCCCTGGGGTACAAGAAGTTATGGATAGGAATCCAGATGCCATACACATTCAAAGTTCAAAGACATCTATTTATGACCCATATCAAATGAAAAATAGTCCACTTAACACTCATTATCGAGTGGTCTATGTTTTTAAATTTCTTTAAGTTTTATTTCAAAAATTACATGTCAGCATTTATACACTCTTATTAATGCATAATATAGGTAAATAGAAGTCAATGCCCTTAAATTGGCTTATATAAGATGATTGCAATTATAAATGAGTGATTTAAGAATACATATTTATAAAGCACGTTATGGATTGAAATCAAATACCTTATAATTTAAAAAGTTCATCTGTGACCCATCTCTCATTACCATGAATAGTCCATTTAGCATTCATTATTGGAAATTATAAGTTTTTTGGAAGAAATGCATTGTTGTTTATATGGAGTTTTGTTTCAAAAATTATATATCACATTATACACTTATATTATATCACATTTATGCACTCATATTAACACATGTAAGTAAATAAAAGTCAACAAATAAATGTGTGCTTTTGGCTTGTGGGATGGTTTCAATTGATTTAAGAATAAAAATTACAAAAAGTTATGGATAGGAGAATCAAATGCTTTACAGTTTACATTCATCTATTGCACATCTGTAAGCCTCAATAGTCCACTTAACACTAATTATCAAATAATTCTATGTGTTTTTAAAGAAATGCAACTCTATTTACATGGGATTTTATTAAAAAATTACATAACACATATATTAATGCATATATGCAGATAAAGTCAATAAATGACTTTGTATGCCAAATTAGAATAACAAAATTTACAAGTCATCCAAATATTTTTGTCTACAATAAAGTAATATAAAACAAATGGCTGCTAACATAAAATTAACAAGTCTGTAAAATGTATAGAAAACAAATGATAACCACTTATATAAAATTAACATAAAGATCATTTTTCTTAAAATAAATTATAATATCTTATGCTAATTTGTGTTAGGGCATGGAGGAATCGAACCACCAACCTCATGCTTGTAAGGCAGGTGCTCTTCCATTGATCTAGCACCCTTTAAAACATTGGATAAGAGGAATTTCAATGATTCTTAAAGTTAAAAATAGTCTCAATCATATTAAATAATGTCTTTGAAATGATATTAAAAGAAATTTAATAAAACTCCATATTTCTTATATATTCAATATATGATGCAATGATCTCAACATGGAGCGTTTAAGCTAACCATGCATTACAACGTGTTTTTAGGAAAAGAAAAGATTCTACTAGCCAAGACAAAGGCAACAAGGAAGGAGCTCCTATGGCTCTAACAAAATTATGAAATAAATTCACTTTCAATAAATAAAAATATTTCCAAACAATAAAAGGTAATACAATGGTACTTATCAAATGACACTTATGGTTTTAGGCAATCCCTTTAGAGCATAATATTTGTAAGGACATCACAAAAGACTCATATTGTAGTTCAAAACAAAAGTATCCATAAATTGTTTTCCACCTAGTCAATAAACTGAAGCTACAGAAGCCAAACCGTGGATTGTCATCATAAAATTTGCAAAATGTACATGCCATCATTATGGTAAAGCTTACCAAATATATTAACTATAAAATCATGTTGTGTCATTATATTCTACAAACTTGAAAGCTTCTATAGTAAGTCAAAACTAACAACCATTCGCTTCAATCTACAAAATGTTACCCCAAAATTACCACCCACAAACTTTAGTTGATAGTTTAGGCAAGAAAAAATGTGAGTAGACAATGAAAATGGTTTCTGGTTACAACCTTAGAGGTTACTCTCTAAAACGTATTATGGATTTCACGTTTGATAAATTAAAAAATGCTACAAGATGCCACATCTTGGATTTCTTCAAGGCCTTGTGCAGAGGAGACAATAGACAACATTTCTCTGCTTGATTCTTTCAAAGTAAATATATATATATATATATATATATATATATATATATAGTTTCTAATGATAAGTAAACAAAATAACATCTTTAATTGCCATGTTGACAAAAAATAATCATTCTATAGTCTACCACCTAAGAGATATTTAGTTTTTCAACCACTAGGAATTCTATTTTGTGTGCTCAAATTTCCCTATTTTCTTTTTTCCATGCTTCCCTCCCAACCACTAGAAATTCCATTTTGTGTGTTCAAATTTCCTATTTTCTTTTTCCATGCTTCACTCCCAAATTTCTTGGTAGTGTAATTATTATAAAAGGTAGAAAACTAGACTATTTCCCTAAGTAAAATGGGAATTTTGCAAATGATAAAAATGAATTTAAATGAGCCCATTCCACCCTACCACAACTCCAAATAAATAATCTCAATCTCAAGTTACAATCTGATCAAGTTGCATATGTTCAATCCAGGCACACAAGGGGAAAATAGAAAACTAAATGGTCAACATTTTCTATTTTTCCCCTTGTGTGGTGTTTCTTTATAACAACTTACATTTCCTCCATATTTACGATATGGTGTAGTTTCTTTACCATTGTTTGTAGCCAAGACAAATCTAGTTCTTCATAATTGCGAGGGGCAAATGAGGTCAATTTTTTTTATTTGCTCAAATATTCTCCTTGAACTCCCTAGTCAACTTTACCAATTAGAGAAGCCCCAATCAGACCATGAAGTGGGAGTCACATGAGCTCTCAAGTCACAAGAACAGTGGCTCTATTTTTCGCTCTGGGCAAAAGTAGCAATTCTTGAATTTAATATTGTATCCATAGCTAGTGATAAGAGAGACCGACATGCATTATGATGTTCCACAGCCACACAATGAGGTGACATTATACTGAGGTATCCCAACCCATATGAGGAAGATTTGAAAGGTGATTGCATCAAACAATGACCAAGGCCCTAGGGTTCTATTGCAACTGTTGCATCTATGTAATTGGCTAAGAAAATGTTTGTGAATTTATGGGGGGTAACATCTAGTTTAGAAAATGCATATATGCATGGATGGTATTGTGAGTTTGCATTTGGGGAATCATCTAAGAAAATATGGAAGGTTCGAGGACCGCTACTCTAGGAGATGTTACCTTAGAGGCAAAAACGTCTTCAAGAGTCATTGGAGCAACAATATTTATCCCATGACTTTGTGGATTTCAAATTTGGATTTCAAATTTGGAGCGATAATATTGATCCTGTGATCTTAAAATAGCTTCTCATTTGGATTTCTTTAATGGAAATAACATATCTATATTGGATCTTGGAGTTTTAAATATAGTTAATGTTAGCCTTTTCCATAGTACAGTTGTTTCAGTCACAGAATAGAACCAAAAATAAACTATGGCATTCCTTGGAGGATAAAATAAAATGTTAGTATATGGAATTAGACTAATGTTACTTCTAGGATACAATTTTGGTGGACTAGAAATTTAGCTATTGATAAATAATTTTGCATTGATCTCTTAAAGCGTGGGATCTATACCATGAATTGCACCTTATCTATTTCATTTCACAGTTACTATTCTTAATAGAATTATTGTTAAATATATATATATATATATATATATATATATATATATTAGGTAATAATTATTAGCATGGTTCTTCCAAATAATTGACATCAATATTTTATAATATTTAAAATGAAACTACAACATGCATGCTTTATTTTTATAGACCTTGCATAAATCAAGAAAATTAATATTGTAACAGTGACTATGCATAACAAATCTATTGGAAACCAGAGTGCACAAAATAACTCATAACCATTATTTGGTCTCATAAAACATCCATTGATTGATTGATATCATGAGTCATACATTTATATGACATCCAGTTTTTTTGGCTCGAGATTGATCTCAATTGTATTTTTCAATCTTAGATTCAAAGCTCAAAACTCATTTCGGAAAAAAATCCTCAAGAACTCAAAGGAATATTCACCATAAAAGCAAGAGGATATATTGCAGCATTCAAACAAATTTCCTCTTACAATAAAAAACCAAGTGTAGAAATAGAACTCTGTGCCCTACAGTGCAGCTGTTCGGAAAATTATGGGTTGCATGATCCCAATACCACGTGGAGCTTCTTTGCTTATTTTAATTTAGGTTGAGAGATATTTAGACCTGTTATGGGTTGTAGGAAAAGGTTGGAAGGAAGCGAGTGGGGCTTGAAACGGTAGCAATTCCCCACTGCTAATACTTGGTGAGCTCTTCTGTTAGGAGACAGTCCAGGAAGGCAATAAGGTTAAAGAAAGAGTAAAGGGTAAAGGCCAAGTCAGAGAGCACTCACGATTCTTAAAGAAGAGATAGCCAAGGAGATAAGATTGCCAGTGATGCACTGTTTGAGAGATAAAACCAGAAACTAGAATGTGCTAGTTGAGTTTAGTACTTCATGAAATCAATGACTATCTTCAAATGAATATATGAGCAATGATCAAATGCAATTGTTGTGAAGTCAATGATTGCTAAGCAAAGAATAAATAACTCATTATCACTTCTTCAACAAAGCATAAAGGTAATAAGCATTCAATGTTCAAATAGTAGACATCATATGTGCTTAATAATCATGTCAAATCAACTCATATACAATGTCTTTAAGTCGCCTATATCACATTGCTACAAAGGGTGACGTCGGCTTTAATTGATAGTTCAATAAAAATGACAAAGAGCACAACGTTTTACAAATTTGGCTTCTGAGATCTGATAAGTAACCAATGTCAATCAAGAGGGTGAATGCAGTTTAACAAGATATCTTAGCAATATGGCGTCACCTCTATATAATTTTGGTTTTCTGCTTGAGGGTTAGCTAGCTTAGGAGTGACGTTTGACAAAATCAACCAGCAAAAAAATACAATTTAACTCCACTGCCAAGTGAAACCGGTAGCTTTCTATCCAAGTAAAGTTCAATTTAAGGCCAACGGTGTCAACTTAGGGTTAGTCTTTATACTAGCTAAGGTTAGAAGCTAGGTTAGTAAAGTTGCAAAATTTTAAAGGTAGTTTAGGGTTTGGTATAGCTCAAGCATTCATAGACTAGTGTGGGTGAATGGAGTCAAATGGGAGAGATTGTGACTAATGGTTTTAGGAAGAGTTCAAACTGGACAAAGAAGCTGGGGTTTAATGGTGTTGCTAAAACAAGGCCACAAACCCTAAACCCTAAGAAGAAAGACTTACCTAGGTGTAGCTAAAAGCTAGGCCACGGAAGGCAATCTCCTTAAGACTTTCTTGGCAAGCGACTAGCTTAAAAACTGCCAAATCTATGGCTGAAAAGAAGTGTTGCTAAGGCAAGGCTTTTCAAAACCCTAGAAATGAAACCCTAGGTGTAAAGTCAATTAGGCCTAGGCCGCCTTCTTTCTTTAATTTATGCTAAAAAGCAACCAAAGTAGAAAGCTAATTAATAGCTATGGCTAGAGCTAAACTCTCTCAAATCCAATGGCTATAAGAAACACTTATGCTATGGGGACATGAAGCCTCAACCTACTTGTGTGTAGGCTCCTGGGGTTCAAGGATCAAGTAAATGCAACAGATGACAATAGAAATGAATGTTAAACAACAACCATTCCTCCAAGAAGTTTTGGTGAAGAGGCACTTACAAGATCATGAAGAAAACCAATCCGCACCCTAGTTGTAAACCTTCCAATAGCATAGAGAGCACCACTTGCCAAAAATAACTCCTCCAAGGAGGTTTAAATACACACTTCCAAGGGGCAAATTAAGACAAGAGCTAAAGAGACCTCTCAAATGAGAGCAAGTTATGTTATGATCCAAAGAGGGAAAAACATCCTCTATTTGCTAATACTTTGACCTTTAATTAACAAAATAGATTAACAAAATAGCCGACAAGGCTAGCAGTTCATTATTCAATTATTTGTCACTTTACATTACTAAATGCCAAAATGAAAGAGTAAAGTCAAGCCTTTGAAGTGGCCAGCCCCTTTAGGGCATAATAACCACTAGCAAGCGTTGCCCCTCACGGGGCTCGGCAACTTGCGTGTCAAACAAGCCCAACATGGCTGCCACATGCCCTAGAAGTCGTCCATCTTGCCCCGGTGGCGTCCTGATCAACAAAGCCAACATACGATGGGGTTGATCCCCCATGGTATGGTCTACCTTAGCGTCTGAAGAAGCGTCCTTCCTCTTCTCGTGCGGGCTGTGGAGAGCTATCTCCTCGCCATCCCAACGTCCATCCTAATGGGCTCTTGACCCCATGGAGGTCAGAACTAATCATCTCCCCAGCAATGTCACCGTCCTCACTTTGTCCGTAAGGCATGGTCACGCACATCCAAAATTTAAGCCCTCCAAGGGCTCAGTAGTCCTAGACATCATAGCAATGTAAATCACATTTCATCATTAAAATTATCAAATATGCATAACATCCCTAACAAATCTTCTAAGAGCTCAAAGACCCCTGCAAAACCCACGCTAAAGCCAGAAGCAACCATAAGGGCAACCCTATTGGGCTAATACCCACGAAATGGAGTTTACGCCAAGGGTTATTCAAACCATGTATAGTGACATTGATGTGGTTTTAGGGATGTCTAGTCATGAATTAGACCCTAGAATTTGGGTAATAGATGCATGGGTGCCTTTGTGGGAGGCGAGTTGTACCGGTCATGGATGCACTTTTAAGGCCCTTATTGCCTTATCTTTCTTTATTTGCATTTTTTGCTACAAGCCTTGGCCAAAGGACCGCATCTTGGCTAGGTGGCGGAGGCGGCTTGGCGTTACTGCGTATCTTGAAATAGAGAGAATTTCGTGGAACCCCCTCCTTTGGCCATGAAACCAAAGGTCAACACCTTACCAGTTTGGTGACCCGGATGATGTAATGTCATGCAGCTAAATACCTATGAACATAATGGGCATTTCTGTGATGAGACCTCCATCTCTTGGTGCTATTCATTTATCATTTTCTTAGGGTCCCTCGGTGTCTTGAGAGGCTTTTATTGCCTTCTCGAGGGATCCCACAGGCGAGAAGCATCTCTAGGTTTCATCTTTCCTATGGCTTTTATCTTTTACGAATTGCTTTTACCCCTGGGGCTTTAGCCCTTCTTCCCACAAGACAAGATGTACCTGGATGGTCATCCTAATGGACGGAGACTAGGGGAATGGAATGAATGGTGGGGTTTTAAGATGAAAAAGTGATAATATGAAGGGCGATGGATGCGCAAACCCCCTTGGTGGGACTAGCAAAACCCATGAATACCAACTTGCTAAGCTACCCAATCAATCACCCCAACAATGGTCAAAGTGGATTAATGTAGATCCAAGCGGTTATCTGAAAATGAAAGAGATCACAAAATGCATACATAAGAGAGTTATAATGATCAAATGTATTTACATACCATGATACCTCGGACCTCATGGAGCAAGAGCCTTTTGATGCAAGCCCAAGCCGGAAGCGATGGAGGCACGTCTTGGCGAGGAAAAAGTCAGGCGAGAAGAAGAAAGATGGGCCCCTCAAGGGCCATGCTCAAATCAATCTGCTCTACTTACATGTCTAGGGTCATGTGGGCCTCAGCATGATCTCCTGGTTATCCCTAGATAGCGGGGATAGCAGGCCCAGTGAATCTACCTTAGGTACATTATGTATATGTACCTTGAAATAACACCCAACAATTCATGTTCTTAGAAATTGGACAGATGTACTTCGAAATAACACCCAACAATTCATGTTCTTCGAAATTGGACAGGAGTCCCACTATTCTAGCCAACTCGAAACCTTGTGATTACATCCTTGTGCTTGTGCCATAACGAAATCTAGTGATTGTTATCTTTCCTTCTAGAAAAAGAACAAGTATAAAGCCAAAAAAAACATTAGTTAAATACACTTTGTATTGCATCATACACCTTCTTAGCTTGTTCTAGAGGCAATCAAAGGTCACACACAAAGGAAAAACACTAAAAATGATGATTGTTAGGATAAAGGTGCCCCCAGAGCAATGATTACATCTTTGTGCTTATGTTAGAAGGAAAGCTAACAACGACAACCAATATCTTTTATTCTAACAAAAGTACAAGAACAATGTTGATAACAATATCGGGGCACTAACCTTTGTTTAGGTGAATCACCTTCTTTTTTTGTCTAGCAACCAATAAGCATGGTTCATCACATACGGGAATTGAAAGTATGGTGAGGGTGTAGCATGTTCATACTGCTGCATGAGCTTGTGATAAAAGGGAATGTGAGGAAAAAATAAAACCTTGAGCAATGATTGCATACTTGTGCTTTTTCTTGAAGGAAAACTAGTAACCATTGGCTTTCCATATATGACAAGAACAAATGTAAAGCCCACAACAACATCCGATTTGAATACATTTCTTGTTTCATAATATTGGAT
>SNQJ01S0158110.1:4776-16619 GCA_010110895.2 Picea sitchensis
CACATTGAGTTGGTGCTCAATTGTAGATGATGTACAGAACTGAAAAAGACTGCCTATCATTTCGAAGAAGAAGAGGTTTTCTCCCTTTATGGGTTTCCTCGTGAAAATCTGTCTCTGTGTGTATTTTATGTGTGACTAATGATATTTACTCTTACTGTCCATATGTTGTATGTTGCTTGATGACACATGAAGAAATATTAATAATTGTTAAGAAGGTATAAAATTGTTTAAGCTTATATACAACTGATTCACCCCCCCCCTCTCAGTTGTATTAGTATTTCCAACATTTTCTTATGACCATGGCTAGGTGGCACCCCATCCGAGGCCTACAAATGTAATTGAGCTATATCGAAGCAATCTTGTAACAATGGGGTTATAGGGTGTTGAGTGCTTGTAAAACAAATGCCCTGCTCCCCACTAGAGACTCCGGTGTTGGCCAATTTATCCGTGACTTTATTGGCCTCTCTCTAAACATGGGAGGGGATGAGAACCATAGAAGTGGATAACAAAGATTTCATGGTTTCCAGGGAACTAGGGAGATGCCAACTGGGTGAGATTTTCATTGGATTCAACCCGTGCAAAAGCCTGGAAAAGAGGGAAATAATGATCTTGGAATCCCCTTCCACAATGAACTATTTTAAATCGAATTGGGATGTGTATTGAATTCTCCAAAGGAGGCCCCAAATTTCTACATAATTATTGGTGTCTTTACCAAAACTGCCTTCCAACATGTGAGTTATTTTACCATTTACATCTCATAAGACTACCCCAAATTCAGCTGGACCAGGGTTCCCCTTGGAGGAACCATCAAAATTCATTTTGTGGAAGCCCTCAAGAGGCCTTTTCCAAGTGGTCAGGATGTGAACTGCATTTGTGTGTTTGGCATAGGATGTATGAAATTGAGTAAGATTTAACTTCCAATTAGAGAGGAGGACACTTTCTGGGGGATCACATGACACATCTTCTTCATTCCATTTTTGAACTCTTATTGTCTCCCGTATATTTTCACATATTTTGAACCACACTTGGGATTCTCGAGATTGCTTGGTGTGGAAGATTCTTTTATTATTTCTTTCCATATTTGTCAGACTATAAATCCATGAATTAAATGCCATATTCTATTCAGGATTGGGTTTTTGAAAGTGGTGACTTTTCAACTCTCAATGGATTGGATTACGTTGTCATGCTTCCTGTTTGTTGGTCTCATTGCTTGAGTAGTCGAGTCTCGGATGTTGTTGTTAAATCGACATTGCTTGAGGAGGTGTTCCATGGAATCCTCATGCTGGGAATAGAGGGGACAGGTCGAGGGGCTTATGAAGCCTCAGTTTTGAATATTGTCCCATGTTAGTATATGATTTTGGACTAGCAACCAGAGAAAGATGCTTAGTTTAGGCCATAGGTTCAATTTCCATATGCTTTGCCAGAAGTTATATTTTTTATGAAGATGACATTAGGCCATGAAGTTGTAGGCTTCTTTGAAAGTGAAGGTACCTAGTGTTGAGTGACCCTAGAAAATAATTTCCGGTCCATGAAGAATGAGAATCATCCTCAGAGCGACCTCATCATGCCATGGATTTAAATTACAGTTAGGAGGAAGGTTGAGATATTCATGTTCTAGTTTCTATTTTCTTCAATGAAGAGAAGGGGAAACATCTTTCCAGAGATCAACAACACATGAGTTTCGAGTGTTCTGCATTTGCAAATAGATACCCTGCATATGTTCATGTAGAAGCAACGGGGGCATTTATTTCCTAGAATCCGACCATAATAAGGTGTTTCATCCATCCTGGATCTCCCTAAAAGCATGATCCTAAATGAAATTATTGTGTTTCAAGGCTACATTCTAAATGAGGGAGCCTGATCGTTGTTCATTACACCTGATAAATGTGAGTGGTGTATTTTTTCCTCCATAAGAGAGCCCAGAGATTTTCTAGGCTTTTCAACCATTTCCACCATATTTTTACACCAAGTACTTTGATCAATAGATGATGGTCCCTTATCCCAAGTCCATACGAGAGCTTTGGTTTTCAAATATTTTCCTAGCTGACTAGGGCCCATTTGTGGCCCTCTTTAGTGTTGTGCCATAGGAATTTTCTTTGAATTCCATGGATAGTGTTTAAAACTGACTTAGGAGAAGCCAACGTAGAAAAGAGGTAGATAGGTATTGCTTGGAGGACAGACTTTAGGAGATTCAAGAAGCTAGAAAGGTTCAGGGTTCTAAAGGTCCAGGAGGTAAAATATTTGGTTAGAGATTGGATAAGTTACTCCCAGGATTTGCTTCTCTGTGAATTATCAATCATAGGGATACCCAAAAATTTGGATAGAAGGGAACTCCTAAGAAAGCCAAGGATGTTGGAAATATGATTCTGGATGGGTGGAGGAGTATTAAAGAAGAAAATTTAGGAATTTTCAACATTTATGGAAGTACTTGAAGCCTCACTGAAGTAATGGAGAATGCCACGGATCATTAGTGCCTCCTTAGTAGTGGGGGAGCCCATCATCATGGTGTCATCAACGAATTGGCTATGGGAGACCCTTGGATGGATTCCATGTAGGGAAAGGCATTGAAGTGAGCCATTCAAAATGGAGGCCTTGATATAGAAACTAAGGCCTTCAACCATGATCAAAAAGAGAAATGGGGAAAGGAGGTCCCCTTGATGGATACTTCTGGAAGGTGAATTCTTTTTAGATGGGGTTCCATTGACTGAAATGGAGAAAAACGAAGAAGATGTTAGATTGAGGATCCAATTAACCCACTCATTACAAAACCCAAAGAATAAAAAGAGAGATCTCATGTATTGCTAACTGATTTTTTTGAAGGCATTTGAGAGATCTAGCTTGAGAATCATTCATGGGGTTCAGGTATATTTTAGGGAGTGAATAACCTCATGGGCTAGGATGAAACTGTCCATTATTTGACGCCCCTCTACATAACCCAATTTCTCTTTTCAAATAATTAAAGGAAGAAGGATTTATAATTAGAGAGATATTACCTTGGTTATTATCTTATAGATGACATTGCAGAGGGTGATCGGCTGAAACTTTTAGGGGTGAGAAACCTACCCCTTCTTCAAAATCAGAGTGAGGAAATTTGCATTAAAGGACTTAAGGATGCCACCCAAGATGCAAGAATCCTCAAATAACTACCAAACCTCGTCACACACCATTGGCCAACAATGATGGAAGAAGTCAGTTGTGAATCCATCAGGAATCGACACTTTCCCAACAGACATTTCTTTAATTGCTTGATTGACTTCTTCAATGGTGATCGATTTGAGTAGTGCTTCATTTTTTTCTTGAGTAATTAGAGATGGAATGTGTTGAGTGATCTTATCAATATCCTGTCAACGATCTGGGAAGGGTTCAGTTAGAAGATCCTAGTAGTAGTTGACCAGTTCATTTTCAATGCTTTCATTATCCAACAATTGTTGGCCTTTATTGTTTTCCAGTCGCATATTGCGGTTGATATGATTTCTTTGTATCATGAATCAATGAAATAATTTAGTGCTCTTTTCCCCCTCCTTTAACCATTGGATTCTAGATTTTTTTTTTCCAAAGGATTTCTTCTTGTCGATTTCGTTCTTCCAAATGTTGCTTCAAATGTTGTTCTTCTTCAAGAAAAGAATCATTATTTCCTTGGGCTATAATCTTTGTTTGGATTTCTTCTAGTCATCATTCAAGAGATCATTTAGCCTAAAATATGTTACCGAAGACTTCTTTATTCTATTCTCGAAGGCATTGTTTGACTTTTTTTAACTTATAATTGAATTTATACATCATAGATCCTTTGGAAATTTCCGCATACGCCCACCATATGGGGTAATTTCTTGAAAATTTGGGTTGGAAAGCCAAAAAAATTCAAATCTAAACGACCTTCACTATGGGGAGCTTTCTATGTCAAGCCATAGTTGGATCAACCAGTGATCTGAGCCAGAGCATGGGAGAATTCTTGCTTCCATGAGAGGACATTCTAACATCAGAAATTTTGATCCAGGTGGATATCGGTGGCCACCCACTTTTTTCGACTGGATCAAAACAGTTTTCTGGCAATTTTGGCAATTTACTATTTTTAGCAGGTTTTAACTTCCGAGGCCATTTTGAGGGCCTAAATGAAGGTTTTTCGAGATTGAGATTCTCAATTATAGTTGAAGGCATAATTGATCCCCCAAAATGAATCTCCTCGATGATACCTTTCCAATGAGATATTATACACCTAAAACGAAGATCGTATGCAAAAGTTACGACCCTAGGAAGTTGATGTACTAACTTACCCAAATGGGGCCCACATGACTTTTGGCGCTTCATCTCCTAGGGTTAAGTTTTTGGATGTCTAGGGTTTTTATCATTCCTGTTTATTGTAAAAAGGCCTTTAGAGCCTCATTGTAATCATCTTCTTGCGAATGCGAGTAGCCGTCACATCTCTTCTCAGAGATAAGCGGCCACCATTCTAGCGAGTCTTTCACTCTGTATTTTTACAGTCTCTGTACATTTCTTTAATTAATAGAAATCATGTATTACTGTATCTCTGTGTTTATGGTTGCATATATGATATATTTCTGTTATATTATTGGATATACGCAATATCTCTGTGCATTTCTTTATTATATCTCCGCTCTCATTTCATGCCGAAAATAATCCAGATCAGTAGTAGCCATCACATCTCTTCTTAGAGATAAGCTGCCACCATTCTAGTGAGTCTTTCACTCTATATTTTTACAGTTTTTGTACATTTATTTCATTAATAGAAATCGTGTATTACTGTTTCTCTGTGTTTATGGTTGCATATCTTATATATTTCTGTTATGTTATTGGATATACACGATATCTCTGTGCATTTATTTTTTATATCTCTGCTCTCATTTCGTGCCGAAAATAATCCGGATCAGTAGTACCCGTCACATATCTTCTTAGAGATAAGCTTCCACCATTCTAGCGAGTCTTTCACTCTATATTTTTACAGTCTCTGTACATTTCTTTCATTAATAGAAATCATGTATTACTGTATCTCTGTGTTTATGGTTGCATCTCTAATATATTTATATTATATTATTGGATATATGTGATATCTCTGTGCATTTCTTTATTATATCTCCGCTCTCATTTCGTGCCAAAAATAATTTGGATCAGTAGTAGCCGTCACATCTCTTCTCAGAGATAAGCTGCCACCTTTCTCGCAAGTCTTTCACTCTGTATTTTTATAGTCTCTGTACATTTCTTTCATTAATAGAAATCATGTATTACTGTATCTCTGTGTTTATGGTTGCATCTCTGATATATTTTTGTTATATTATTGGATATACGCGATATTTTTGTGCATTTCTTTATTGTATCTCCACTCTCATTTCGTGTCGAAAATAATTCTCATCAGATTTAGAGATTAGGTAATGGTCTAGACAAGAGGGTACTTGGTGGGAGCCTGAGCATCGAATTGACCAAGTAAATATACCATTGCATGGGTTTAAGTCAATCAAGTGAACGTCATCTATTGTTTTTTGCAAGCCTTTAGTGTCTTTGTCTAGTCTTCTAATGTCACCTCTCTTTTCCTCTAGATATAAGATAATATTGAAATACTCCCCTATGATCCACCTTCTATGACCTACTATAGCACCCAGATTAGAGAGATTAGATAAGAACCCAACTTTCTCCTAAGGGGAATTAGGACCATAGAAATTTGTAATAACACCTTCTTTATCAAAGCCTATCATGCGATAATAAATGATGATCGTTCTGTTATCACATATTTCAGTAGGGGGATGTTTTCCTTTGAATTTGGCCATTGGGTGACCAAGTGTGAAAGAGTTGGGGTTAAAAAACTGCAAATGTTGTTCATCCAAAGGCAGAGAGCGATTGTGCAAAGGCGTGCACAGATTAAATTTGGGTCATAGATCTCATGAGGAGAAATCAATGATGGAAATTCATCAGGCAGATCAAATCGAAGGTCATCGAGTGATCGGGATCATACAGTTACACCCATTTTAGAGTCAAACAAAGGTCCAAAATCACGAGGTCAATCCTACCCGTTGGTACTGGGAAGGACGTGTGGTGCAATATTAACATTTCATTATTTTGCGAGTTGGAGCAGTGAAGGAGCAAGGTTATCAGAACTCACGAAATGTGAAATCATGAAAGGATCATAGCCATTGATCAAAGGAGATATTTGGACCATTGGATCAACTTTTCTTGATTTCGCGAGTTGGGAAAGTAGAAGGGTAGAGTCTTGAAAATTAGCGACACGCGAGGTCTCGAAATGATCTTAACCATCCATCCTAGAAGGACACACGACGCAGGATCATTATGGAGAAAGTCATTTTGGGGGAGCTGAAGTGAGAAATGTCAATGGTTCGAGGTCCCGAAATGCCGACATTAACCTGGGTCATCCGATTCAAAGGGACGAGTGTCTCTCGATCCAAGCAATCACGATTTCGCGACATGGGGATTTTAGCATGTAGCGCAGCACGAGTTCACGAAGCACCTGGAAATTAGGCCCACGATCACAGCCCGTTGTCATATGGGAGCAGGGCCTTAAATAAAGATAAAGCTCCTGTCGAGCAGCGAGCGATCGAGATTTTTCAAGAAAATGGTCGTAGCCGTCAGATTCAAAGAAAAGACGACCGTTGATTAGAGGGACCATTTCTCAATCTCGAGCATCGGGATATTCAAAATCAAGGGGAGTAAAATCTCCCGAAAAGATAAATCCCAAAATTCCATATGGGATAAAGCCCCAAGTCGTGGCCTGAAGTCATGTGGAACAATGGAGGGGGTTGTGCTAAGAACCGATAATGCTCGTATTTTTTAAATAAAGAAGATCTGAATGGTCTCGAGGCGCCATAATTGACTCGAAGGAGTTGTGAACGTCTCCCTTGAGAATTCATGGATGTCAAGCCTCGCCCTGATCTTGATAAAAGTAGTTAATGAAAGTGGGGAAGGTGGTTGAAACCTCGTTTCACCACATAAATGGAGAGCGTTGGAGAACTAGCTGTGGAGGGCAGACTGTTAGCTAAAAGTTCTCCTATCATGGACTTTCTTGTAAATCCCATACTGATCTGATATTACGTATGACAAAAGAATGCAAGTGCAATCTGATAGAGGAAGATGCAGACACCAGGCTTTGAATGCAATGACCAGAACACGTTTCTGAAGGGAGTAAGTGATTTTGAGTATAAATACTCAGTTTTGATATTTTGTTAGGGTCGATGGTTGAGCTAAGCTCCTGTATTGTAAGGTTTTAATGAAGCCTCTAGTTTTCTGGTTATGTGTATGTATTTGAGAATTCTTGTTTAATAACAGTCAGCTTTCCTTACTACATCTTGTTTGCCTCTGATACTGAAAGAGTTCGTGATTGAATGATTCACATGAATTATTGTGACTGTATTATGATGAATGTTTGATTATAGTGCTGTCATAATTCCTTTCAGTTTCTTTGAGATTTGAATTCAAGAAGATCTTTTGTTTAAGTTTTTCCTCTTTAGGTTGTTGGAAGACCTGATGTCCTTGACAGACCTCTACATTTTCTCACCAAATTCTTCCCTCTACTCACCCGTACTACAACTTACTGACTGAATTTGAACCAAGATCTCACCTTCTTGTGCATATTAGTCTAGTTTTTTGAGTTAAGATGATATTTTCTCGAGATTGTGCCCATTTGACCCTTTTATAACCAACCTGTGACATAAAAACTCTGATGGGTATCAGGCTTACCTCTGTCGCAATCCAGAGGTGACTTCTGATGCTTACATGTCTGGCATTGTTTCTGGGGATGAAAGTGGAGATATCTTCCCTGGGAGAACAAAAATGAGCTTATGATTCTGAAGGTGCATCAGGTATCAGAACCATTGAATATTTCTCTTGCACCTAGCGACTCCACTGAGGTGACTCCATTATCTCAGCTCCATTGTTTCACTACGGCTGCTTCTAGCTACACCTAGTAGACCCCTGGGAGAACACAACGATCAGGTCTAGGCTTTGATGGTGAATAAAGACCAAACACATTCATTCTTCATATCATTCACCTGGCGACTCCATGGTTGAAGGATCGATTGGAGACTCCACTGGTTCAAAATGGAAAAAATATTGGCTCAGAGGTTTGCTCCTTTTAATTTTTCTGATGTTCCTGGTTTTCCTAACATTGTTCCTGTTGTCGCTGAGTGGGTTGATATTTTGCCCATTTTTAAAGAGCTTAAAGAGGACAACCCTGCTCAGCACCTCCACGAGTTTCATGAACTCATGCATCAATGGGAGATACATCATGAGGATGTATTATTAAAAAATTTCATGTTCGCATTAGCAGGGGATGCTCATGAATGGTAGCATTATTTACCCCCTGCTAGCATCTCCTCCCTAAGAGAGTTTCATGTAGCCTTCAATAGGCATTGTCAAAGGTATTATTCCTCTGAGTTAATCTTCCATAACTGTTGTGAGGAATGTGAAGGCCGTGATCAATATATGGTTGTGTCTAATGAATGTTGTGAGGAAGAGGACCATGAAGAGGAATATGCTCTAGGCGAAGTAATGGAGCTGGTAAAATCTCTCTCTGCCAAGCTAGAAAGGTTGGAATCTGGAGAAAGTGCAGAGGATTTCCCAGTCCTTGAAGAGGATGTTCTTGATAGTTCTACTAAGGATGAAAATGAAGATTTCATAGTTGTAGAGGAATTAGTTTATGCCCCTAATGAGCTTGTTGTCTTAGATTTAAAGGAAGAATCCATTGTGGAAGAGGATTGTTCTCTTTTTCTTCACGTGATTTCCCATGATGTGTTTACATTTAGGATTGAAAAGAAGGATCAAGAGATTGTTCCATTTTTGCAAGATGGATGAGTTTTGTGCTCACCCATCTTTGATGATTATTCTGATGAAGAGCAGCAGAGCCCTGCATCATTGTTTGATGGCATGGAGAGCATCCAACCTGTATATGATAGTTACGAATCAGATCCTGAGTTGGATATGTAGGATTTCCAAGAACATACGACAAAGCCTTATCATATATTCATTAAACAAAATTACCATGAGGAAATCAACCATCCTGAGAAGCATGATGAAGAGAAGAGATTTCCCACGAGTCTTGTTTATGATAATTATGAATTTGACCCTTGGGAGAGCCAAGAAGAAGAACCAGAAGAGACAAAAGAAAAGCAGAAGGGGAATTTTATCTTCTGTCCATATCATGTCAGTGATCAACCATCGTTTGGGAGTAGTCAGCCTGCATCAAACTCTCACCCACCTGCGCTTTCCAGAGATATCCAACAATGTGTGAGCAACTATGTAGCAGAGCAGGCTGCCTGTTACCAATTTTCTAGATTTTTTCGCTTGTCCTATGAGCCTGTGGAGGAATACATGGATTTGTATCTCCTTCATGTTTTGAAACGGCCCAGCTTTATCTTGGCCTCATCGTTAGGAGGAAAGCTAAGGAATGTAACCATTATGTTGTCACGCTTGTGTTCTCTATTTTCAATCATCGACATAATGAAGCAACTTCCATTTAGGAGGTTACTTGAATGGCTATGATGGAAGTTTGCTTTCACCTAGCACCATGTAAAAATCAATTAGTTTAGGATTGTACATAAATAAGCTCCTCTGGAGCATGTATTTTTGTTTTCATTTTTCTTACTTATCGGCATGTATTTTTCAGCAGGATCTTTTTGAGCATGACTCCATAGCCCAATGCATAAGGAAACTGGAACTACTTGTTATTGGCATCTCACAGGGAGCATGTCATCCCCCATGGAGCGTAATGTTATCACATATTTCTACAGGGGGATGTTTTCCTTTGAAGTTGGCCATTGGGTAACAAAGTGCGAAAGAGTTGGGGTTAAAAAACCACAAATGTTGATCATCCTAAGGCGAAGCGTGATTGTGCAAAGTCACGCACAGATTAAATCTAGGTCGTAGATCTCATGAGGAGAAATCAACGATGGAAATTCATCAAGTAGATCAGATCGACAGTCATCAGGCGATCAGGATCATACAGTTGCACCCATTTTAGTTTCAAACAAAGGTCCGAAATCATGGGGTCAATCCTAGCCATTGGTACTGGGAAGGACGCGTGGCACAATATTAACATTTCATGATTTCATGAGTTGGAGTGGTCAAGGAGCAAGGTTATCAGAACTTGCGAAATGCGAAATCGTGAAAGGATCACAACCATTGATCAAAGGAGAGATCTCGACCGTTGGATCATCTTTTCATGATTTCATGAGTCGGGAAAGTAGGAGGGTAGAGTCTTGAAGATGCGTGACACACAAGGTCCCGAAATGATCTTGACCGTCCATCCCAGAAGGACATGTTGCGTAGGATCAGCATGGAGAAAGTCGTTTTGGGGGAGATGAAGTGAGAAATGTCGATGGTCTGAGGTCCTGAAATGTCGACATTAACTTGGGTTGTCTGATTCAAAGGGACGCGTGTCACTCGATCCAAGCAATCACGATTTTGCAACACGAGGATTTTAGCATGTAGCGCAGCACGAGTTCACGAAAAATAAAATTGTGAAGCACCAAGAAATTAGGCCCTTAAAGAAAGATAAAGAGCCTGTCGAGTAGCGGGCGACCGAGATTGTTCGAGAAAATGGTCGCAACTGTTAGATTCAAAGAAAAGTCGATCGTTGATTAGAGGGGCCATTTATCGATCTCGAGCATCGAGATATTCATAATCAAGGGGAGTAAAATCTCCCAAAAAGCGAAATCCCAAAATTCCATATGGTATAAAGCTCCAAGTCGTGGCTTGAGGTCGTGTGGAACAATGGAGGGGGTTGCGCCAAGAGCCGAGAATGCTTGTATTTTTTACAGAAAGAAGATATGCATGGTCTCTAGGAACCGGAATTGACTCAAAGGAGTCGTGAACGTCTCCTTGGAGAATTCATGGATGTCAGGCCTCACCCTGATCCCGATAAAAGTAGTTAGTGAAAGTGGGGAAGGTGGTTGAAACCTCGTTTCACCACATAAATGGAGAGAGTTGAAGAACTAGCCGTGGAAGGTGGACTGTCAGCCGAAAGTTCCCCTATCATGAACTTTTTTGTAAATCCCATACTGATCTGATATCACGTCTGACAAAATAATGCAAGTGAAATATGATAGAGGAAGATGTAGATGCCAGGATTTGAATGCAATGACCAGAACGTGTTTCTGAAGGGAGAAAGTGGTTCTGAGTATAAATACTCAGTTTTGATATTTTGTTAGGGTCGATGGTTGAGCTAAGCTCCTGTATTGTAAATTATTAATGAAGCCTCTGGTTGTCTGTTTATGTGTATGTATTTGAGACTTCTTGTTTAATAACAGTCATCTTTCCTTACTACATCTTGTTTTCCTCTGATACTGAAAGAGTTCATTATTGATTGATTCACATGAATTAATGTGACTGTATTATGATGAATGTTTGATTATAGTGTTGTCATAATTCCTTTCACTTTCTTTGAGATTTTATTTCAAGAAGATCTTGTGTTTAAGTTTTTCCTCTTTGGGTTGTTGGAAGACTTAATGTCCTCAGCAGACCTCTACATTTTCTCACCAAAGTCTTCCCTCTACTCACCCTTACTACAACTTACTGACTGAAGTTGAACCAAGACCTCACCTGCTTGTGCATATCAGTCTAATTTTATGAGTTAAGATGATAGTTTCTTGAGATGCGCCCATTTGACCTTTTTATAACCAACTTGTGACATAAAAATCTGATGGGTATCGAGCTTACCTCTTCCACAATCCATAGGTGAATTCTGGTACTAACAAGTCCATCAGGTGGAATATAAGTTATCCATTATTGTTGTTGAAGGATTCCATAAAATTGCCATCCCCCCTGCATCCCCTATAGAGTCATTGAAGATACACTGACTTTGGTGACAACAACCTAAAAGGGTATTC
>SNQJ01S0158110.1:22015-32110 GCA_010110895.2 Picea sitchensis
TGAAGGATTTACAATAGTGACACAATAGGAGAAGGAAGGAGGCATTAGAGCCTATCCCCCCTTAATGAAAACTTCTTGAACTCCTAACATAGATCGAAGTTTGAAAAACTTCTCTTCTATAAGAGACTTTGTAAAAATGTCTGCAACTTGATCTTCTGTAGGGAAAAGCAACACTTCATAACTTAATCGTGAATGAGCTTTCTGATGAAGTGAGTGTGTAGCTTGATGTGTTTTTTGTATTGATTTTGAACTGGGTCTTTGGCGAGCTTGATGGCACTCTGATTGTCACACGAAAGGTTGATCGAGTGTTGCTACTGGAATCCAAACTCTGAAAGGATCTGTTGAAGCCACAAGGCTTCATGACTTGCATTTATTGTTTCTCGGTACTCTACTTCTACTAAAGTAAGTGCAATAGCCTATTGTTTCTTACAGGACTAAGTGAAAGGTCCTAAACCAAGGCTGAAAACATAACCTGTAGTAGATTTTCAATCATCGGGGCCGTCGACCTAATCTGGATTAGTGAAACCAACCAATAAAGGAGTCCTCCCTGAACTGTAATGTATCCCGAATTGAACTGTACCTCGGACATACCGAAGTATCCTTTTAGTTGCTTTCCAATTTCTTTCATGGGGTGTTTTCATATACCACACAACAAGACCAACAACAAAGGAAAGATCGGGACAGGTATGAGTCAAGTATAATAGGATACCAACTAATTGATGATACAAGGTGGCATCAACTTCAGGAGACGTACAGGTGGTAGCAAGATTGACTCCAAAATGAAAGGGAGAAAGAGATGGTTTATAATATTCCATGTGAAAGCGTCGAAGAAGGTCACACACATACTTAGACTGGGAAAGAAAAATTCCTTCATTGGTTTGCAAAACTTGGAGGCCAAGGAAATAGTGCAAAAATCATAAGTCTATCATTTCAAATTTCTTCTTAAGGTTAGTTTTCACATGCTTTAAAATTTTTGAGTCACTACCAGTAAGGATAAGGTCATCAACATAATGGAAAAGGAATATGAGATGACTTCCTACTTTCTTGGTATAGACATTAGGATCAGAATGGCATCTAGAAAATATGGTGTCAATAAGAAAGTTGTACATTTTGGCATACCAAGCTCGGGGAGCTTTCTTAAGACCACAAAGAGATTTCTTGAGGTGAAAAACAAGGCTAGATTCATTCTAGACACAACCAGGAGATTGTTCCATGTAGATTTCTTCTTGCAAATCCCCATGCAAGAAGGATGATTTAACATTCATCTCATGGAACTCCCATTTATGTGAGGTAGCAAGGGAAAGAAAAAGGTAGATGGAATTCATTTTGGCTATTGGGGAAAAGGTTTCAATATAGTCAGTTCCTTCAACCTAGGAAAATCCTTTGGCAACTAACTGAGCCTTGTGGATTTCAATACTTCCAGCTAATGCATACTTAGTTTTGTAGACCCATTTAGATCTGAAAATTTTTCCTCCTTTTGGAAGAGGTACAAGATCCCAAGTATCATTTTCCATTAAAGAATGATATTCTTCATTCATTATTGTATCCCAATCTAGATGACTTGAAGCTTCCTCAAATGCCTCTGGATCATGAGTCTATGAAAATTGAGCCAAAAGAGAAGAGGCTCACTGGAACTCTGAATGTGTCCAACACTGATATGAAGGATCATCGACAAGACCACCAGCTACTTCTTGTGTTGGAAGGACCCATCTAGGAAGCGGTGGTGCTCGTGCTAGTTTAGGTTCAATGGACTCATCTGGAGGAAGGTGAGTAGGCGGAGGTGTATTTTCATCCTCATTGTCATCATCTGAAGAAGAAACCAAAATAGTAACAGAAGAAGGCACAAACATTGAAGATGGATCACAGAACAATGAAGGCATAATCGTTGAATTAGGCTCGCAGGACAAAAGATTTTCATCAAATTTAACATCTCTTCTAATAATAATTTCATTACAATGTGGTTGAAGAAGTTTGTAACCTTTGACATCTTCAGAATAACCAACAACTATACACTTCTCACTATTAGGCTACAATGCTTTACTTTTATCATCAAGACTGTGATCCCATGCTATACTACCAAATACACAGAAGTGACTTACATCTAGTTTAATTTTAGTCCATGCTTCTTCCGATGTTTTATTTTTAAGAGATTTTGTCAGAGTGTGATTTACTATGTAATTTTCACAGTTGATGGCTTTTGCCCAATACTTTAGACTTTATCCCTTAGATTGGATCATACAATTAGCCATTTCTTTTAATGTGCGGTTCTTTCTCTCAACAACACCATTTTGTTGTGTTGTATATGGAACAATGTGTTTCATTTGGATGCCCTGTGTAGTGCAGTAAATTGTAAAATTATTTTTCACATATTCACCTCCATTATATGTTCTTAACCTTTGAATTTGATGTCCAAATTTCTTTTCTACAAGAGTGTTGTAGGCTAGAAACTTGTCAAAAACTTCACTCTTAAGTTTTAATAAGTACACCCAAGTACGTATGGAAAATTCATCAATGAAAGTTAAGAAATACTTGCACCCAAAAAAGAAGGAGAATAAAATGGACCACACAAGTCACTATGAACAAGCTACAAAGGGCTTGAGGTGTGCCAAGAGGCATGTTTTTCAAAATTGTCCTGATGATGTTTGTCAAGAACACAACCGACACAAACACCATATATACATTAAACAAGAGGAAGACCAGTCACCTTATGTTGATTACATAGTTATTGCAATGAGCGATAGTTCACATGACCAAACCACTCATGCCAAATTTTTCTCAAGTCATCACTATGAGAAAAAAAAATTGATGGAAAAGATGATGACCCAAAGTTGTCAAACTTGTACAACTTGGTAATATCATCAACAATTCCAGTTGCAAGAACATGCTTAGGATCTTTTAAATCCTTGATTAGAACTTGGTGAGGTGAAAAATCTACAGTTTTACCCTCACCTAAATGAGTGATTTGATATACTAATAGAAGTTTACAGGAAAGACTTGGAACACATAATACATCATTGAAATGACCATTATCTACTTGAATTGTTCCAGATCCTACAACACTAAGTGATCTATCATCACCAACAAATATTTTATTGGTGTTACATTCATTTAGAGCAGAAAATATGGATTTATCCTTATCCATATGATAAGATGCTCTGGAATCAATAAGCCACTCATTGGAAGAAGAAGTAGAAGTTGCATTGAAGGAAAAACCCAAAGAAAAAGTGCATGTCCATGAGAAGAAGAAGAAGAAGAATCAATACTAATGTTATGCTTCTTCATCACTTCTTCTAAAGCTCCCATCTTCTTAAAACATTTGGACTCATTATGACCATATTTCCTGTTGTCGCAAGAGTTGACTCTAGGTCGTAATAGAGCCAAGCCTTAGCACATTTTAAATGAAATAATAATGTGTCGATTGATCATTCATATGAGTCTTCTAGAACCAGGTTTGAAATAGGCCTTTCACTCATTTATAGATCAGAAACAAAGAGGCATGACCTCATTTGCCTAATTTAATTAAAATAAAGAAGATGGATAGAAGATAGGGGATGAAAGAGACTGAAACAAATAGTTAGGTATCTGATTCCGATAAGTCTAATATTTATTTCAATAGAGGAATAACAAAATAACTTCGAAAGATAAACATGTATATATATAACTTGTAATCTAGGCAGAAGCAGTCAAGCTACAGGTCTTGTTTTGCTCACGGCCTAAACAGAGGAAAAGTTGAACCTGACAGGTTGCCCAATAAATGACTATAGCATAGGTATTATTGAATTAGAGTCATTACAAGATGAATATGTAAAACAAATAAGATAAAATGAATGTAAACCTGAGAAAACAATACAGGGAAAACAAAATTACACAGTGAAGAGGTGTAGAATCGCTTAGCATTATGTTATAGATTTGTTGAAATAAAATGCACTACAAACCCAACCCCCAAAAGTCTCTTGGGCTGTTTTTTTTTCCTTTTAAAATGTTAAAAATATGCCTTATATAGGTCTTGAGGTCGGAAATCCTCCCAAATCTAAAAGATAACAACAGTTACAATCAATTCTTGAAACTTTCTTCCATAGAAAATGGGCCAAACTGCTGAAAATTGGGGTTGTGGTTATGGTTCTGTATCTCTCGAGCCACAACAGATGTGTATAAAATGAAAGAGGATTTTTTGAATCTATTTTTTATGAGAAAAAAAATCTCTCAGTTCCCTGAGATCTGTTTTCATGTGCTCCATATCTGCATTTTACAAACATGTGTCAAAACAGGAAAATATGAGATCCGCAAATTAGGGCTTGGAGATGGATTATATTCTCACCATATGTGACTCCTGTAGGAAAAATGAGAGAGGATATAAATACATTATGTGTTAGGAACACTATCCTCCAACCGTTTCTCAAAATGATCCTCTAGTCAATCAGAATCGTCATTTGAAAATGATGACGCAACACAGTAAAAAACGCCACATTTCTGAAAATGAACCTCATCTTGCAGGGGAATTTTGACTTCCTTCCCAAGATCCAAACACAATTTTGAATATACCAATGGACATATTAGGATCTTTAGATTTCAATCGACTATTCAAATGCGGAAACTGGCCTCTCCAAGGCTGAGAAAATGGTTTTTCCCCAAGGAATTTTTTGCATATGACTGGGGTCCCAATTTCAGGTTTTCAGGTTTTGGGGAAATGAAGAAGTGGTTATTTAAAACCCTACATATGCCAAATACCCTAAATAGAGCCTGGATTTACATCTAATACCATTCTTTCAATTTTTGTGCATGTGGCACACCTCTTTAGTGTCTCCTCGTGAGTCTTTCTTCATGCGACTTAACACTCGAATAGTTGGTGCGTTTCTTTGATCCCCACACGAAAACCTCTCCTTGGATTCTTGTGTGTGTGTCTTGTGACTTGGCATGTAGCTTTATGGTGGATAGTTGTATATCGGGACGTGAAGGATAGTGGAATCAAGGCAAAGGGCTTGTCTTAAAATATATTTTTTCCAAACTTCAAAATAAAATATTAATTTTAAAATTATATAAAATAATTTTAAAATAATATATGGAAAGGTCAAAATTTATTGTTTGATTGTATAACTGACACTCTTCACAATGAATGAATGCGGAGTAGGACCAAAATGGGACACCTTGGGAAACTTTTTAAAGCTTTGAGATCTTGATGGTAGAAACGTTCGGCTAAAAGGGCGATAGATTTAGAGTTTTTACTGCGGCAGAAATGTTGCGTCGAATGGCGCAAGGGCTTAATGGTTACACAAGATTACACCAGGTGACAAGGTTCTAAAACTAAGTGGTGTAACTAACATAAATTTTGGAGAAAGACACTGAGTNCCAACATAGGCTCCTTCTAGGGATGGTGCTTTCCTGGAAAGCGCCAAGAATAGTAGACCACATGCCTTCATCCATTGGGCGACCTAAAATCATCCTTATCAAACTCTGAACCCTGTCACTTCACTTGCGCCTTTCTGAGACAAAAAACCGCTTATGCATTCATTGGGCTATGGAGTCATAATGCCTTAGATGAAAACCATACTGGATGCCAAACTGAACTAGAAACATACTGAAAAACACTGTTGTAATCTAATGCTCAAAGTCAAGATTATTTATATACATCACCTACTCTAACTGATATCACTGCTTTGTTCAAGTATAGGAAAATTTCCAAATCAACCAAGCGAGTATCCGACTAACAAACTTGATTATGCTTCCATCTTTGAACACGAAAATGACAGGAGCAACTACAAATTTCAAAACATGCCCTAGGAGCAGGTACTTAAAGTTTTGAAATTCAGACTTCAAGAAGTTGGAAATA
This sequence comes from Picea sitchensis, assembly GCA_010110895.2. Classification (NCBI taxonomy): domain Eukaryota; kingdom Viridiplantae; phylum Streptophyta; class Pinopsida; order Pinales; family Pinaceae; genus Picea; species Picea sitchensis. The sequence goes on from SNQJ01S0158110.1 coordinate 27,843, forward strand.
AAAAATTCAATCCCCCATTTTGACTCCATATAAACTGCTACTAGATCGTAGAAGGGAAAAGATATACCACTTTCACAATTAATCCATACTTCCTCCTGCTGGGCAAGCTGTCTAAAATGCTTTTGTGCACTTTGTCCATTGCTGATTTTTTTGTCTTCTGGTGCATAAATGTCGCATTGAAACTTACTAGTATGTTTCTCAATAGTTGTTAAACAGTCATGAGAGATCAATTGTTTCATTAACACCTGCTTATGTCCTTCATCTGTTGTCCAAAGATCTTTTTGATAGCTATCATACATAGGTTGATTTCTTTCAAGATGTTGTCGATTGCTTTCCTATTGAACCAAAGTTTCTTGTTGTTCATCATCTTCAGAAACACTTTCATCATATTCATCAAACAAAGGAGGACTGTCATAAATTTTTGTGTGCGATGGAAAAGAAATATGCTCTTCTTGATATTTATCATAAACAGGCTGCTCATAGCACATTCCGGAACATTGACTTTCAGAAATTTCTATTTGGTAAGGATCTAGTAAAGATGGTTGAATATCCAAGGACTGATTTTCATGGGGATTTATAACCGTGATCATACCTTGAATCTATATTACATTTGGATGATTATAATCCTCCTAAAACTCTTCATGAAATGGATTTTTGGTGACATACAATTCATCATATTTCAAGACCTTTACTTGATCGTGAAACTGAAAAGTAAGAGATTCTGCCATAGAAAAATGACTATGTTCTATATCAGCAAACAATGATTGTATATGACCTCCCATAAGTTGTTGGTATTCATGAATATTTAAACCAGTGATTTCATCATCGTATTGCACAATTAAACCATTTTCTGCATCATTAATATTAAAAAACTCGTTATGAACGTATTTCTCTTGAACAACATAATTAAAAATAGAGTCATATATGAATGAGCTTGAATCTAGCTCTTCATTTGAAAAAGCATTTTCCTCCTCATTGCTGCAAGAAATCTGGTTGTGAAGGCCTTCTAACCTTTTCGCTTCATCTTCATGGAGCTTGGTTTGATCTTCTTCTTGAATATGATCACAAGAGATATCATATCCCGCTTATTTATCAGCCAACTCTTCTTCATACTGATTTTCTTCATCGACATGAGAAATTTCTGTTATTCCTTCCTCCTCTTCAAGAAGATTTGGTTGATCTTTTTGTCTTATGAATTATATATTGCAGCAATCTTCAAAAAGGATTTCAGTTGAATAGATCCTATTACAATGTTGATGAAAAAATGTGCGGAAATCTTTCAATGAGGGAATATTGGAATGGGGTAAAGATTTATACCAGAGTCTAGCATCTCTTTTCAACGAAAATGTAAACAGTTTCATGAGGACATCTTCATGATGTACATTTAATTCTTCCATGAGCTTGTGGAATTCAAGCAAGTGTTGAGAAGGATTGTCATCCGCATATCCTCCAAACTTAGGAAGGACATCTTCCCAAATTTTAATTTCTGGTACAGTGTTTAGATAACCATAAACATTTGTAAAGTCCATAGGAGCAAGCCTTGCAGCAATCCGAACAATGAACAAATTCGACATTTTGAGACCAGTGGAGTCGCCAGTGAATCATGTAGAGTCTTCAAACCAAGGAGTCGCAAGTGAATCATGTAGAGTCTTTGAACCAAGGAGTCGCCAGGTGACTGATTACAGCCAATTGAATTCCTATCCCTTGTTCACCATCAAGAAATAGATCTTAACTTTTTGTCGTATCCCAAGGAATATAACTTTGTTTCTCCATCCCCAGCAACGATGCCAGAAAATGTTGTCGCAAGAGTTGACTCTAGGCCTTAATAGATCCAAGCCTTAGAACATTTTAAATGAAATAATAATATGGCGATTGATCAATCATATGAGGCTTCTAGAAATAGGTTTGAAATAATACTTTCACTCATTTATAGATCAGAAACAAAGAGGCATGACCTCGTTTGCCTAATTTAATTAAAATAAGGAAGATGGATAGAAGATATGGGATGAAAGAGACTGAAACAAAGAGTTAGGTATCTGATTCCAATAAGTCTAATATTTATTTCAACAGAGGAATAACAACTAACTTCGAAAGACAAACATGCATATATATAACTTGTAATCTAGGCAGAAATAGTCAAGCTACAGGTCTTGTTTTGCTCACAGCATAAACAGAGGAAAAGTTGAACCTGAAAGGTTGCCCAATAAATGACTATAGTAGAGGTATTACTGAATTAGAGTCATTACAATATGAATATGTAAAATAAAGAAGAGAAAATGGATGTAAACCTGAGAAAACAATACAGGGAAAAAAAAATTACATAGTGACGAGGTGTAGAATCTCTTGGCATTCTGTTCTAGATTTGTTGAAAGAAAATGCATTACAAACCCATCCCCCAAAAGTATATTGGGTTGTTTTATTTTCCCTTTTCAAATGTTACAAACATGCCTCATATAGGTCTTGAGGTCGAAAATCCTCCCAAATCTAAAAGATAACAACAGTTACATTCAATTCTTGAAACTTTCTACCATAGAAAATGGGCCAAACTGTTGAAAATTGGGGCTACGATTATGGTTTTGTATCTCTCGAATAACGAAATATGTGTATAAACTGAAAGAGTATTTTGTGCATCTATTTTTTTTGAGAAAAAACCTCTCTCGATTCCCTGGGATCCATTTTCATGTGCTCCATATCTATATTTTACAAACATGTGTCAAAAAAGGAAAATATGAGATCTGTAAATTAGGGCTCCGAGATGGATTTGATTCTCCCAATATGTGACACCTGTAGGAAAATTGAGAGAGTCTATTGATCAAGGATGTGTTAGGCACAAACACCTTCGACCGTTTCTCAAAATGATCCTCCATCCACTCAGAATTGTCATTTGAAAATGATGACTCAACACAGTAAAAAATTCCACTTTTCCGAAAATGAACCTCATCTTGTGGGGGCCTTTTGACTTCCTTCCCAAGATCCAAATGAAATTCCCATTACACCAATGGAAACCGTAGGATATTTATATGTTGAAAAACTATTCGAACATGGAAAATGGCCTCTCCAAGGCTGAGAAAAATGGTTTTTTCCCAAGGCAGTGTTTTGCATATGATTGGGGTCTCGATTTCGGGTTTTCGAGTTTTGGGGAAACGAAGAAGTGGTTATTTAAAACCCTACATTGGCCAAATCCCCGAAATAGAGCCCGAATTTACATGTAATACCATTTTTGTGATTTTGGGGCGTGTGACACGCCTCTTTAGGGTCTCCTCGTGGTCTTTCTTCATGCGACTTAACGCTCGAACAGTTGGTGCATTTCTTTGATCCCCACGTGAAAACCTCTCCTTGGAGTCTTGTGTGCGTGTCTTGTGATTTTGAATGTATATTTACGGTGGATGGTTGGAGATCGGGACGTGAAGGATAGTGGAATCAAGGCAAAGGGCTTGGCTTAAAATATATTTTTTCCAAACTTCAAAATAAAATATTAATTTTAAAATAATATATGGAAAGGGAAAAATTTATAGTTTGATTGTATAACTGACACTCTTCACAATGAAGGAATGCAAATTAGGACCAAAATGGGAGACCTTGGGAAACTTTTTAAAGCTTTGAGATCTTGATGGTAGAAACGTTCGACGAAAATGGCGATAGATTTAGAGTTTTTACCGTGACAAAAAGGTTGCGTGGAATGGCACAAGGGCTTAATGGTTACACTGCTTATGCTAGGTGACAAGGTTTTGAAACTAAGTGGCGTAACTAACGTAAATTTTGGAGAAAGACACTGAGTTGAGACATTTTCAACATTTGTTCCAACATAGGCTCCATCTAGGGATGGTGATTTCCTGGAAAGCGCCAAGAATAGTAGACCACATGCCTTCATCCATTGGGCCACCTGAAATCATCCTTATCAAACTCTGAACCTTGTCACTTCACTTGCGCCTTTCCGAGACAAAAAATCGCTTATGCATTCATTGGGATATGGAGTCGTAATGCCTTAGATCAAAACCATACTGGATGCCAAACTGAACTGGAAACAAACTGAAAAACGCCACTATAATCTAATGCTCAAAGTTAAGATTATTTATTTACATCACCTACTCTAACTGATATTGCTGCTTTTTTCAAGTATAGGAAAATTTCCAAATCAACCAAGCGAGTATCTGACTAACAAGCTCGATTATGCTTCCATCTTTGAACACAAAAATGGAAGGAGCGACTACAAATTTCAAAACATGCCCTAGGATCAGGTACTTACAGTTTTGAAATTCAGACTTCAA
>SNQJ01S0158111.1:8052-36741 GCA_010110895.2 Picea sitchensis
GGTGCTCTTGTGAAATCAGATCTGCAATGACACAAACCAACCAAAGTGAAAGAAACAATAGTAGATTCAATGAAAACCTAAACATGTGATCAAGGAGTCATGTAATAAAATGAGAATGATTTTATGGGAAAGAAACATGCCACTATATTATATTAGTTAAAAGTGGAAGATACAACCAAACTGACTTGATGTCGCAAGTTCCCTTTCAGTGGTCCTTTGCTCCAACACAAACATACACTTGCTCCAGAATTTGTATGAAGATTATCCAAAAAATCTTGATGAATAAATGGAGACCTCAAGCATAAATTGACATAGGATTCCTCACACAGTCTTCAGCCTATTCTTTCAGCAATTCTTTGCTTAATGTTTCTTAACCTTTTCCATGAGAAACCCATCATTATATAGGATAAGGAGAAGTGGTTAAAGGGATGAGGATGATCCCACCAAATAAGAGAATCCAATAGGATATCAACCATGCAGATTCCACCTCACATTCTAGAAGATTCCCCTTCTAGAAACTTCATGAACTTCTTCCTTTCTTTAGCTTTCAAACGACGTCGCACCCTGCCTATATAGCATCCTATGGAAACCCCGTGAGTTAGGTATAGAGAAGCCTATGGAAATTAGATATTTCCACACTATGTACTACTGTTAGCCTGCAACGTCATTCTAAAAGCATGCTTTGTAGAGGAAGAAATCAATTGCTTTTCTTAGGAAAAAGATCATTTTGGGAGCTTGAACACATGCTTGTAGAATCATCATTAGGGTGACCAAAATAATGTGTAACAAAATGCCCCCCAAAGTATGAGGCTGGAACTCGTGATAGTCGAAATACTTTGTAAAATGCGTGTGTGTGTCGGGAACAAGGAGCACACCAATCAGGAACCTGCAAACAATCAAGCATCTGCACAATATAATACCATCTTTGAGGTAGGAATTCCCATGCTCAGACTACAAATGATTTAAATCATAAATGTAAGTCATGGCCATCAATTATACACTATGGATCCATGTCATGAAGATTCTACATAGCCACTAGGAGTACGCTGTGGATCTATGTGTTAATAAACTTGAAATTTGGACATAGCCATGAGACATACAAAGTGGATCTATGTTTCAATACAAATCATAAATAATCCATCGCAACCTGGACCAAAAAATGATGAGATCCAGGGTCTTCAATCCTGTCATCCATAAGTACAAATCTAGCCATACGATTACAATTGTTGAAGTCGAGCATGGTAGAAACCACATGATTACCGATCATTGATGAAAACCGTTAACAAGTGCGAGGAAAATCACCATTAATGTCAATGACTCCCAAGGTACCTTAGAAAAATCCATCGAATGTGAATAAATGAGATGAAGTTGAACAGTCGATGAAATCTCTTGATCAAGGACCAATGATGTGAATCCACCATCGAAAGAAAACAAACCTGCCATTGAAGAATGTAGGCTCTAAGGTACTAAATGATTTCTAGGTCTTGTTCCTGGATGATGAGTTGAAGTCGACAGGAAAAGACTCATCACAAGAGGGCCTTGATGTATCCCCCATCAATGACACGAAATAAATAACAAATTTAGGGTAGATCAAAGTATGAAAATGATTTGAAACTGACACAGGGAAGGATTACATGGTAGAAATTGACAACTACATATGTCCGACTCGATAGATGATGCAGGAGCATCGACAACAACAAGCGAGCATGGGGAAAGCGCCAAGGAATTTTTCCACATGAGGAATTGTTTGAAAGTTTTGAAGTTTGATACGCCAAACGTAAATGAAACAATTAAGAAAAGGTGTACTTGTATATTGTAATCATACCTTGAGCGTCCTGCTCTCGTCTGAAGGACTAAGAGGCCTTTATGCTAGTAAATGTAAGTAGGTAGCTTTGAATTCTTAGATTAGACAGTTTTAGGAGCTGGAGGGAAAACATATATAGACACCCTCACTTGTATCATTGTAACATTAACAACATGATCAAGAGAGCATAGGAGAGCAAAAGCAGAGAGTTGTGTAGATTAAAACCCCATGTACAGAAGTTCTGGATTAATACAAAGATCTTTAGTTCAGACTCATGGTGTCAAATTGCTTTCTATGTTGTACATGGTGATTGATATATGCCTGTTTACTCTCTGTTATGCATTTTCTTTGATGCATGAATGTATGATTTTATATTTAATTTCTGAAATCTGAAGAGAGGGAGAGTAAGGAATGAGTTTCAATTGTTTCTCTGCCTGAGCACGAGTTTTACTGCAAGGAGTTCAGTGAAATTGTCCGCAAGGTGTGCATTAACAGAAGTCAGAGTTCATTTCTGAAAGCTCAGGAGAGATAACCTTGTTCTCATTCTAGCAAAAGTGCAAGTTGAGCACAGGAGTCATGGAAGGAGTGCGCAGGCCGAGTGAAGTCTTAGGGTTTACAACCTGAGAGAAATTGTCGAAAGACTGTTGTCGCAAGGAGTGCGTAGAGTCGAAGAGGTTTAGCTACTTGGAAGTATTTGAAGGGCTCCTGCAACGAGTGAGTGTAGGAGTCTTCTCAAAGACTCGAGTTATGGAGAAAGATCAGAAATGATAGAGCCTTTGAAGTTGTCGAAGAGAAGCTCAAAGAGGACTAGTGCCTTGAAGTATTGGAAGGAGGTGCAGCGACCTTGTTTTGTTGGTGGACAGGTCTCATAAAAGCATACTGGTTTAGTTCGCAGGGGTGTTAAGAAGGAATTGGACAATCGGAATTGTCCCAGGAGAATTCGCGAAGTCCCCAGGGCCGTCAGATCTTGTAGAGGAGCGAGAAAGTTATGATGAGTATTTTTATAAGTGCAACCTCAGGAGAATCAGACCATAGGATTTGAACCAACAGGGGCCATTGGATCACTCGCGAAATCTCATTTTGGGTTTTCGTGAGTTGGAGAACTGAAAGCCTTGCCTAAATATTCACGAGGTTGTGAAAGGCGAAGTCGCGAGAAGATCAGGACCATCCATCTAAGAGTGGATAGGTGGCATACTCACCGACACGGAGGTCAAACCTTCATTGACCAATTCGGGGTTTCATGGGTTGAAGAGTTGAAAGCTCAACATTAGGATTCATGAAGTCGCGAAGTCCAAAACTCCAAAAAGGTGGGATGTTCCGTTGTGGGACTGCGTTGACGATGCGTCAAAATTTTGGCATTTTGGCATATCGGCGGATAGGAGGTCGAAAATTTTGTTCCGAAAGTCCCGAAGTCACAAGTGGTGAAGTCGCTAGAGAATCACAACCGTCCATCGGAGGAGGACAGGTGGAAGAGATCGAAGGGATATCGCGAACTCGGAGGTTCGCAGACTAAGAGTCCAAGAGTTAGGTGCTCCAATTCACAAAATCACGAGGAGCGAGGATAGTCGTTGGATCCAGGTCACGAGAGGACCGTTGGATCAGGAACCCCATCACATTTCGTGCATTTGGTGGTTTGGAGGTTGAAAGGAGCCACTTTTGACATCAAAAGTCGCAAAGTGTCGAGAGCCAAGGCACGAGTGTAGGAACATGGTGGAACCTCAAGGTGGGGCCTGTGTGACAGACAAGCGAACACACGTCGCCAAGAGGAAGGGAGTCAACACTCCATTGACTTCTCGCTTCTCGATAATCCGTGAGGTAAGAGCGCAAAGGTTGGATGCCACAACATGCGAAGTGTCGAGTAGCGAGAGGAGCTTGCGGAAAGCTTAGCCAGTGGTCACGCATAGAGGGCGCTGACGAAAGAAGAGCTATACCCATTTCACGATCTCGAGTATCGCGAGATTGGAGAGGAAGAGTCGGGAGTCACGACTCGCGAACTCGTGAGATTGCGAGTTAAGAAAAGGACCTATGGATCGATAAATTGTTGATTCCAGTAGGGAATCTAAAGAGCCGATTCGTCTCAGAGGAGACGAAGAACAATCCTGTGAGTGGATCTCGGCCCAAGGGTCGATAGGTTTGTGTCAGTTGTGGTATCACAGCTTGAATATGTTTGTATATTTTAGATAGGGAAAGTGAGAAAGAATATCAGCCATGCCACCGAGGAGAAGAGACAAACAAACAACCGATCCTCCAGAGGATAGGGAAATTCCAAGAGGAAGGGGTAGGCAGGTGCCAAATCTAGCCATGGAAAGAGAAATGCGTGATATATGCACCAGACTCAAGGATATGGAGACAACACAGAGGTGCACAGATGGCGTTGGGGATCTTAGTGATTCTGAAAGTGAAGGTGAAGCTGGACATGAAGGAGAAGAAGTCACAACAGAAGATGTAGAAAATGAACGCCTGATTAGGGTTGTTGCAAGAATGGGTGCTAAGGAAAAAATGGACATTCCAGTATATGAAGGCTACGTGGATGTTGAAGATCTTCTAGACTGGATTAGAGCTTTGGACACATATTTTGACTATGAATATGTTGAGGANATGGAGCTAGAGACGATTGAACATCCAAGTCCATACAGAGTTTCGTGGCTACAAAAAGGACATCAGGTAAAAGTCACTAAACAATGTTTAGTTGAATTTAAAATAGGAGGGTATAAGATGAAATACTCTGTGATGTCATTCCCATGGATGTTTGTCATCTATTACTGGGTAGACCATGGCAATATGACAGAAATGGGAGAACTCATATGTTGCTTAAAATCAAAGAAAAATAGGTAAAACCTGAAGTAAGCAACGTTGTACTTCTCATGAGTGGGAAGGAACTTCTTACAGAGGTTAAGAAGAAGGAGGAACTACAATTCATTGTGGTCAGGAAGCCTAAAAATGTTTTAACCAGTACAAGGGTAGATGATTTACCGGAAGAGGTTCAGAAACTGTTGGAGGAATTTGTTGATATAGTAGTGGACGAACTACCTCATTTGTTTCCACTGATCAGAAGTGTGATTCATCATATTGATCTCATACCTGGAGCTAGTTTACCAAACAAAGCAGCGTATAGATTGACCCCGCAGGAGAATGAAGAGGTCAAAAGATAGGTCCAAGACTTAATGGACAAAGGGTTGATTAGAGAAAGCTTTAGTTCATGTGTTGTTTCGACTGTGCTCAGTCCAAAGAAAAATGGAGGCTGGAGGATGTGTACTGACTCAAGGGAAATCAACAAGATAACCATCAAGTACAAATTTCCATTGCCAAGGATGGATGATCTGATGGATTGCTTGAGTGGGGCCAATTTTTTTTCGAAGATTGATTTGAAAAGTGGATATCACCAGATTCATATGAGAGAAGGAGATGAATGGAAGACAGCCTTCAAAACTAATGAGGGATTATACGAATGGCTTGTTATGTTGTTTGGATTAACAAACATGCCAAGTACTTTCATGAGGTTGATGAACGAAGTCTTGAAGGAGTTCATTGGAAAATTTGTCATTGTGTATCTTGATGACATACTGATTTTCAGTAAAACGGAGGCAGAACATCTGAAACATTTGGCTACAGTGATGAAGAGGTTATAGCAAGAGAATTTGCTGATAAACATGAAGAAATCCTCATTCATGAAGACATAACTCATTTATTTGGGTTTTGTTATTTCTACAGATAAGTTGAGGATGGATCCAGATAAGGTGGAGGTAATTAAGAATTGGCCATCGCCAAAGAGTATATTTGAGGTGAGAAGTTTTCATGGATTGGATAGTTTCTACCGGAAGTTCATCAAGAATTTTAGTGGAATTAGTGCACCGATGATGGACACAGTGAAGAAGAGACATAAGTATTTTCACTGAACAGAAGAGGTCGAGAAAATTTTTAAATCGGTGAAGAAGAAAATCACGGAACAACCAATTTTGGTGTTACCGGATTTCAAAAAGACATTTCAAGTAAAATGTGATGCAAGTGGATTCACAATAGGGGCAGTCTTGAGCCAATAAGACAGGCCGATAGCATACTTCAGCGAGAAGTTGAATGAAGCGAAAGTGAAATACTCCACGTATGACAAGGAATTCTATGCAGGCATTGAATAAATGGAGGCATTATTTGATCCCCAAGGAGTTTGTCTTATACAATGACAATCATGCTTTGCAATTTGTGACTCAACAGGAGAAGTTGAACTAGAAGCATGCAAAATGGGTTGAATACATGCAGAAATTTACTTTTGTAATTAAGCATATTTCTGGAACTGCTAACAAAGTTGTTGATGCTTTGAGCAGGAAATGTTTGTTATTGTAGGAGTTCAGAGTCAAAAATTTGGGTTTTGATGATCTCAGGGACATGTATAGAGATGATCCAAATTTTAAGGAGGCAGATGAAGCAGCTGAGAATCCAATTTTCAGGGAGAAAACCCAATGGATAGAATACATGATCCAAGAAGGATTACTGTTTAAGGGTAATCAACTTTGTATTCCAAAATTCTCCATCAGGAAGAATTTGCTGAAGGAGAAGCACAGTGGAGGATTGGATGAACATTTCGGTCATGACAAGACATTCTCAAAGTTAAACGAGTCATATTTTTGGCCAGGAATGAGAGAGGATGTCAAAAGATTCGTGGACAGATGAAGGATTTGTCAGCATTCAAAAGGAAAGAGGAAGAATGAAATCTTTTATCAACCATTACCCATACTTGACAGGATGTGGGATGCAGTAAGCATGGACTTCATATTGGGGTTGTCGAGAACACAAAGAGGGTTTGACTTGATCTTTGTAGTGGTAGATAGGTTTTCTAAGATGACACATTTCATACCATGTCAGAAAACTAGTGACGCAACTCACATTGTGAATCTGTTTTTCAAAGAAGTCATTCGACTTCATGACTTACCAAGGAGAATAGTTTTAGATCGAGAAACCAAGTTCATGGGACACTTCTGGAGGACCTTATGGAAAAAGATGGGAACAAACTTGTCGTTCAGTTCAACTTATTATCCTCAGACGGATGGACAGACAAAAGTTGTGAATAGAAGTTTGGGAGACTTGCTGAGGAGCTTGGTGACAGAACACCATAGTCAGTGGGACAATATTCTGCCACAGGCAAAATTTTCTTATAATGATTCAATCAACAGAAGAACAGGCTAGAGTTCATTTCAAATTTTTTATGGCATGTAGCCAAGGGGAGTTTCTGAATTGAGAGATTTAGAACATAATGCAACTAGGAGTGCTAGTGCAGAGGATTTTGCAGAAGTGATGAAGGAACTTCACAGTCAGGTGAAGGAGCGATTGCAGAACTCAAGCCAAGAGTATAAGTGCAGAGCAGATCAACACATGAGACAACTTCAATTTGAGGTTGGTGATTCGATTCTGGCACATCTGAGAAAGGAAAGGTTCCTGAAGGGGACATATAACAAACTAAATATGAAGAAGATCGAACCATGTAAGGTCTTGAAGAAATTTGGGGCAAATTCTTATGAGATTTAATTACTCGATGGGATCAGAATTTCTCTAATATTCAATATCTCAGATTTGTACCCATACAAAGCTGAGGAAGCAAGAATAGGTAATGAACAACCAGAGGTTCGGTGGAAAAAATAGATGCCAGTTTCAGAGAAGCCACAGATGGAAATCATACTGGAAAAAAGAGTTAGCAAAAGGACCAGAAGAAGGGAATATTTTGAATACTTAGTCAAGTGGAAGGGACATCTAGTTGAAGATGCCAGCTGGGAGGATGAAGTAGAGATCCAGAAGCATGGATAGACCATGCAAGATCTCATGGACAGGAGCCCATGAAAATTTTCAAGCGAGGGAGTATGATGCATGAGCATCGCCAACAACAAGCGAGCATGGGGAAAGCGCCAACGCATTTTGGCACATGAGGAATTGTTTGAAAGTTTTGAACTTTGATACGCCAAGCATAAATGGAACAATTAAGAAAAGGTGTACTTGTATATTGTAATAAGACCTTGAGCGTCCCACTCTTGCCTGAAGGACTAAGAGGCATTTATGTTAGTAAATGTAAGTAGGTATCTTTGAATTCTTAGATTAGATAGTTTTAGCATCCAGAGGGAAAAGGGATATAGACACCCTCACTTGTATCATTGTAACATTAGCAGCATGATCAAGAGAGCATAGGAGAGCATAAGCAAAGAGATGTGTAGAGTAAAACCCCATGTACAGAATTTCTGAATTAATACAAAGATCTTTATTTTAGACTCATGGTGTCAAATTTCTTTCTATGTTGTACATGTTGATTGATATATGCTTGTTTACTCTCTGTTATGTATTTTATTTGATGCATGAATGTATGATTTCATATTTAATGTCTGAAATCTGAAGAGAGGGAGAGTAAGGAATGAGTTTCAATTGTTTCTCTACCTGAGCACGAGTTTTCCTGCAAGGAGTGCAGTGAAATTGTTCGCAAGGTGTGCATTGACAGAAGTCAGAGGTCGTCTCTAAAAGATCAGGAGAGATAACCTTGTTCTCATTCTCGCAGAAGTGAAATTTCAGCACAGGAGCCGTGCAAGGAATGCACAGGCCGAGTGAAGTCTCAAGGTTTACAACCTGAGAGAAATTGTCGAAAGACTGTTATTGTAAGGAGTGCACAGAGTCAAAGAGGTTCAAATACTTGGAAGTATTTGAAGGGTTGCCACAAGGAGTGCGTGCAGGAGTCTTATTGAAGACTCGAGTTATGGAGAAAGCTCAGAAAGGATAGAGCCTTCGAAGTTGTCGAAGAGAAGCTCAAAGAGGACCAGTGCCTTGAAGTATTCGAAGGAAGCAAAATGACGTTGTTTTACTGGTGGACAGGTCTCGTAAAAGCATACTAGTTCAGTTCACAGGGGTGTTAAGAAGGAATTGGACAATCGAAATTCTCCATGGAGAATTCATGAAATTCCTAGGGTCGTTTGATCTTGCAGAGGAGTGAGAAGGTTATGGTGAGTATTTTTATAAGTGCAACCTTGGGAGAATCAGACCATAGGATTTGAACCAACAGGGGCCGTTGGATCACTTGCGAAATCTCATTTCGGGGTTTTGTGAGTTGGAGAACTAAAAGCCTTGCCTCAAGATTTACAAGGCTGTGAAAGGTGAATTCACGAGAAGATCAGGACCATCCATCTAAGAGTGGACATGTGGCATACTCACCGACATGGAGGTCAAACCTTCATTGACCAATTCGGGGTTTCATGGGTTGAAGAGTTGAAAGCTCAGCATTAGGATTCGCAAAGTCATGAAGTCCAAAACTCCAAAAAGGTGGGAAGTTTCGTTGTGGGACCGCATTGATGATGTGTCAAAATTTCGAAATTTTGGAATATCGATGAATACGAGGTCGAGACTTTTGTCCCGAAAGTCCCGAAGTCATGAGTGGCGAATTCACGAGAGAATCGCAGCCATCCATCAGAGGAGGACAAGTGGCAGAGATCGAAGGGATCTCGCGAACTTGAAGGTTCACAGAGAAAGAGTCCAAGAGTTGGGTGCTCCAATTCATGAAATCGCGAGGAGCGAGGATAGCTGTTGGATCCAGGAACCCTATCGCATTCCACGCATTCGAGGGTTTGAAGGTTGAAAGGAGTCACTTTCGACATCAAAAGTCATGAAGTGCTGAGAGCCGAGGCACGATTGTAGGCATGTGGTGGAACCTCAAGGTGGGGCCCATGTGACAGACAGGCAAACACGTGTCGCCAGGAGGAAGGGAGTCAACAGTCCATTGACTTCTTGCTTCTCGAGAATTTGTGAGGTAAGAGAGCGAGGGTTGGACGCTACAACATGCGAAGTGCCGAGTAGCAAGAGGAGCTTGTGGGAAGCTTAGTTGGTGGTCACACGTAGAGGGCGCTAACGAAAGAAGAGCTATACCCATTTCACAATATTGGGTATCACGATATCGGAGAGGAAGAGTCGGGAGTCACGACTCGCAAACTCACGAGATTGTGAGTTGTGAAAAGGACCTGTGGATCGATAAATTGTGGATTCCATCAGGGAATCTAAAGAGCCGATTTGTCTCAGAGGAGACGAAGAAAGATCCTATGAGCAGACCTCGGCCCAAGGGCTGATAGGTCTGTGCTAGTTGTGGTATCAGATCTTGACTCTGTTTGTATATTTCAGATAGGGAAAGCGAGAAAGAATCTCATCCATGCCGCCGAGGAGAAGAGACAGACAAACACCCGATCCACCAGAGGATAGGGGTAGGCAGGTGCCAAATCCAACCATGGAAAGAGAAATGCATGATATACGTGCCAGAATAGAGGATTTGGAGACAACACAGAGGCACACAGCTAGTGCTAGGGATCTCAGTGATACTAAAAGTCAAGATGAAGCTGGACATGAAGGAGAAGAAGTCATAGCAGAAGATGAAACAAATGAACGCCTAATTAGGGTTGTTGCAAGAATGGGTGCTAAGGCAAAAATGGACATTCCAGTATATGAAGGAAACAGGTGATCTTCCTTGCATCCCCAACATTGGATTGGTGGTCTTTCCCTTTTTCTAAAGGAATCTTCTTTCTTGAAATCCCTCTTAGAATACTGATATTGACGATTTCTATTAGGCTTATTCCTTTTGAAGGAAGGTTTGAATCCTTTCCTCCTCTAATCGAACTTCTCATTCTTCTTGTCCTTCCAATATTTCTGCAGAGATTCTCTTCTGTGGCCTTGCTCATATAGGTATTTAGCCTTCCTGATGGATTCAGTCAAGTTCTTGGGCTCATCATACTTTATCTTTTCCTTATAAAAGGCTGGAAGTACACTTAGAAATCTCTTTATTTTCACTTTCTCATCACCAATGAACCTGACATACTTTAACAATTCTAAGAACTTCTTCTTGTACTATGCCATAGTCATGCTTCCCAACCTGAGTTCAAATAACTCTTGCATTTTCTTATCATAGAAATTATCTGAGAGGTACTCCTTCTCGAAGTACTTCTTGAACTGCTTCCAAGTGATCCTACTTTCATTAACATGTTCCACTTGCTTCAATTGGTACCACCACATTGCAACTTTCCCATGTAAATGGTAGGTGGAAATCATGGGTTCCAGATTTGATGAATAGTTATGCAACTGAAAATATCTCCAGAATCTAAGCAACCATGCTTCGGCATCATCTTCACTTTCTATTTCACCATTGAAGGAATGTGGCTTGATATTCCTTAGCTCTCCTTGAAAAATATCTACCTTTTGTTTCCTTTTTTGTTGTCTAACAGGAGACACCTCTGGAATTCTTGCAGGATCTTCTAATGCATAAAAATTTCCTTCTGAGTAACGAGCTGAGTGGTTTCCATGAGCTCTGCTGAAACTTATAGAATAACCATATCTTCCATGATCATCCCTTATTTCATGGCACCTACCTTCTTCCTCTTGTCTTGAGTTTGATCCCTTCTTCATTCATCTTTGTAACTTATTTAAGCTCTACAACACTTGATAATTTATCTAACTTTTCTCTCTCATCAGTCTCTCGTTGTCTATTTTGTAGCTCTCCACTTCCATCTTCAAGATTCTTCTCATTTCTATTAACATTTCCTGCTCTCCTTTTCCCTTACGTCCATTGGACTCTTTCTATGCATTACCAACTCTGTTATTCTGGCCTTCGGCTTCCTTATCATGATTGGAGGCTCCCTCACCTTCTTCCATTTATTCAATATGCATATGATAAACTAAATTGGCAAACCATGCTATAGGTCTCTTTATTTTTTTTGTTCATGGAGATCATATCCCCATTCTCTGAAAATAACAGTGTCATGTTATCCTTGGATGACACAAAATTTCATCATGCGCAGACGCTTCCTTCAAACCACCTTCCCAGGTGACCATGACTAGAATTTGTGGCTAAATCCTTCCTTAGCACTTTTTTGTCTCGAAGACAACCAATTCAGCCCTTAGCCTGCCTTCCCTCATCTCTCAATCTACATATGGCCATGGCCATGACCCCGCACTTAGATGAAAAAGTGCTTTTCCAGAGCTTCGGGACTTCAGAACTTTCATCCAGGACCAGATCAACAATGCTTGTCCTCTTTCATGATCAACGATCTAGATCCAATTCAAGACTCTGTGCTTCGGGAGTCTCAAATTTCCTCGCTTGCCTCCTCCCATAACTCTTTTACCCATAGTTCATGATCTACTGACGGGTGTCCTCCCATAGATCACCGGTTGTGAATCGCTTCAGCTCTTCAGTCTTTAAAAGTTTCAAACTTTCCTCCTCCACTTTCTCCCAGAGTGCTTTCACCCGAAGTCGACGATCCTTTAACATGTGTATTCTGGAATCAACAGTTGATATGTACTCTGGCCTTAGAGCCTTTGGGAGTTTTTGACCCAATGCAACCTATCACATCTTTCCCCTCTAGAGTTCCTAGTCTTTGAACTGCATGATCTATCGCCACGTGGTGAAATACTAGAATCCGACACGTGGCCCAATTAGGCGGGTGACATGTGTCACATTTTAACTGAAATTTCAATACTCCATTTTCTCAAAACTTACTAACATGTGGCACACATCCCATATGTCCACCTCATCCCAGGTGACATTCGCAAGCCACGTCACTTCGGGAATTCCAGGATCCACATCACCTCTAGGTGTCGTCATCGTGCCCCATCACTTCGGCTCTTTGGGCTTCAGGACTTCGGGAGTTTCCACACTAGAACACTTCCAATTCTCCCAAACTTTGAATTCCCGAACTAGCCAATCTATCGCCATGTGTCCTCCTATATTAGCCGACTAAGATTCCCTTTAGGTCTTCAGGTTTCAGAAATCTCAAACTTCAACCTCCTCTAAGTACATGGGATTCTGTCACATGCCCTCTTGAATTATATGGTTGAGGCTTACTTCGGGCCTTCACCCGAAATCCACAGATTTACGCCATGCCTCTTCTGGATCAGATGACCCAGATTCACCTCGGACAATCTAACGCTTTAGATTTACTCCAGACGATCTAACAAATGAGATCTATTTTGGATGATCAGGCGATCGAGATTTACTTCGGCTCTTTAGCTCTCCGAGCTTCAAGAGTTTCAAATCTCAACTGAAAACCTCTCGAACAGATTTCTTTGGAGTTATTGATCTTCTGACACATACCTCTTGGTGATCTACGGTCAATATCTACTTCATCTATATGGAGTTTCGATGTTCGATCCCTAACATGTCACATCACTTACTTCCTTTCAATTTGTAGGGGCACGCATCGAAGGTTTGGAGTAACCTGCTTTCCTCCCCGTAATTCTCCTTATGCTGACATGTAACTCCTCAGTCAAACCGTGGTTTGGATTGTGGGATCACCTTCAGGAATTATTTCCCATGCAACTTGGTTCCCCGCAGTGTCAGTTGTCCGTTGATCTCTCTCTTCAATGGGATCTGGCAGTGGTGACCTTAACCCTTGCTTCCTTTTCATCGGACGGTCGTTGTTCACCTATCCTCCGATCCAACGATCATGGATCTCTCCTAATCCTATAGTGGTGATCGCTCCTGAATTCATAGGGGAAGGTCACGATCCTTCGGACCCCTTACAATGGGTCTCTGGTGATCTAAATCCTACGTAGATTCTGCAACACCATTCCTCTTGAGATTTTCAAATCCATGGTCAGAGTTGGATTTGTAACCACGAGACTTTGACCAACAGACCTGGACCATATCGACACGGTGTTTCAACTAGAAGATCTAATACAAAGATGTAACATACCCAACCACCCACAGGTCGAGGTACACTACCTTCAAGCCCACCCTTGGACTACTTTCTCTTACTGATACCTTTTTAAAATTTAAGGATGCATAAAATAAAAAACTTTAACGACATGCACAATAGTAGTAAGCAAGCATGCATAGTCTAAATATTCAATTAAACGACAATAAAATATATAGAATAAATGCATTCATATACATGTAAATGATACCATAACAGAGAGAACTTATCTTTATGGGAGATGAAACCAACTAGCTGCAGACCAAGGATGTTCCACCCAACCATAGACACTACTATTCCAAAACTCAAGTCACCCCCAATCCAGGGCTATGAATCCACAAGGACGGTTCTAGAGTGTTACTTGGCTTCCCAAACCATTCAGCACCCAAGCTCTCATAGGATTCCCAATTCTCACAACAATCCAATTACCCAACTCTCTTTTACCCAAATTGCACCACCCGAGAGAACGAACCTCCACCCTTCTCTGCCACATAGTCTCTTAAGCAGTCCTTCTCCTTATTTGGAATCCAGCACAACTGGTCCAGAATCTCAATGTTGGAACTCTCAGGACTCACAACCATGAGAATCGTTGGACACAGGCCAACACATCTTAGACATGCAAGCCTCAAGTCATGGCTGGATCACACCAGCGACCACTACAACCCACCATACCGTGGCTAATTCTTCAGCAGTTTGGTTCCCTTTCCCAAGCCAAGATGTGGATGAGTATGGATCAATGAATGGGTAAGTTTGTGCATGAAAGTGCATGAGGGAAATGAATGAATGTACAATGAATCAACGAACAAGCCATTGGTCGAACGCCCCCTCCGCATCAGACCAGAGCCAGGTTTAAGTAAGTTTGTGGGGAATCAAGAACCTCCTGTCCTTCCCCAAGAAGCTCATGTAATCGATCCCCTCCCTTAGACAAAAAGGGGTAATTAAAATAGGAATAAACACTTATCCCCTCAAGCCCCCTCTCTTGTGGAATCATAGCCCCCTATAACTCTGGTCCTTGTTTGTCTAGCAACCAGTGATGTATTTATTATTAATAATGATAAAAAAAAAATTACATGTCTTGGGCACATTGTCCTTTTAATAATTGTTTGGGTACTCTAGCCTCTCAACATTGTAACAATACATTATTTAAAATGGGGGTTCAAAACCTAGGGTGTTACAATCTCTCATGGAAATTATACCAAGAAACTCACTTTCCATCCCCTATCAGGCCAAGCATAGAACCAGAAATTTCAATGTGGATGGAAGAAGAGGATGATGAAGATATTTTCCATCAGTTGCTCACAATAGATCAATATATTTATTTGAAATAAAATACTAGGTATGACATGATCAATGACTTTATAGCAAACCCCTACTCGATGTCCTTACAATAAACCTCTAAATTCCTCAATAAAGTCATGGATTCTACTACTCAATCAATATATTCATTGAACGACCTATCCATATTAAAATATCCCACACTAATGCCTCTCTATGATATAACCAATTCCACCAGCACATCTGTACAAATTATCCCAGGGAAAACATTCAATATCAATTATGAAATCATAGCATCCCAAAGAGAGAAGTTGGTTAGATTACTCCAAGAGAATAGTGATGTCATTTATTGGGACTATGAAAACATGAATGAAATCAAACCAAATATATGCACTCACCATATATATATAAAGGAGAATTCCCACCCCATTTGACATCCCTAGGGTAGGATGAATCTCGCCCGAAAGGAAATTTTTAAAGAAGAATTACAAAACAATGTCTCCGTAAACTTTATATACCCCATTTATGATATCCAGTGGGTTTCACCACTTTTTATTGTACCCAAGAAAAATGGGAAGTGACATATCTACGTGGAATATAGGGAATTGAACAAATCCACCCATAGAAACCAATTTCCCCTACCCTTCATCGATCAAGTCCTTGATACACTCACAGTAAAAAAGTACTTTTCCTTCCTCAATGGGTTTAGTGGATATAATCAAATCCTAATATCCCCAGAGGACTAAGAAAAAATGATCTTTACATTCCCGTGGGGCATGTTTTCCTATCTAATACTACCATTTGGAATTTGTAATGCCCAAACCACCTTTCAAAGGGTTGTTCTTAGCATATTCTCAATTGTTTTTCATGATTGCGTAGAGGTATATATGGATGACTTTACATTGTATGACGATATATTTGAGGAAGCACTAACTAATTTAGGGAAATTTCTTAAAATATTTAAAGAGGCAAATTGTTATGAAAAATGTTTTTTGATACTAACTGAGGGAATCGTTTTAGGTCACCAGATTTCTCCCACGTGTATCAAGGTGGACCAAGCAAAAAATCAAGTAATAATCAATCTTCAATCTCCAAAAACAAAAAAATAGTATGTAACATTTTAGGGCATGGTGATTATTACCAGTAATTTGTTGAAAACTTTATGAAAATTGCATGTCCTTTATTTCTACTACTTAATAAGAATGCAAATTTTATCTATATTAAAAATTGTCAATGTGCTTATGAAACATTAAAAGAAATAATATCTACAACACCCATCTGAAGAGGGTCAAATTGGTCCTTGCCCTTCCATATATCTACGGATTCTTAGGACACTGCCATTGGAGTAGTATTGGGGTAATGCAAGGAACAAAATCCCTATGTTATATACTTTATCAGTAAGAACTTGACTCCTGCAAAACTAAACTACAGGGTAACACAAAAATAATTCCTTGTTGTTATTTATGCTATAAATGATTTTCGTCACTATATCACATGTTATCCAGTATTTTTTCACACTGATCACTCTTCCATTCGTTACTTAATCAAAAAAACTAGTCATCAATGGTAGAGTGACCAGGTGATTGTTAATACTATATGAATTTGACCTAACCATTATTGATAGGCCTGGAAGTGATAATGTCATCGTTGAATTCCTATCCAGGCTCACCAACAAGGGCAATGCAACTCTTATTGAGGATGTTTTTATTGACGATAATATTTTTGCATTATCTACTAAATCCCCATGGTTCACAGATATTTATAATCACTTGGCTGTAGGAAATCACCCTACACACCTCTCACCAAAAGAGAAGCAACATATTATCAAGAAAAGTTCCCATTATTCCTAGATCAAATTTTATCACTTCTACACTGAGCTTGATCTAATAATCTAGTGTTTTGTTAGAGAATATGAGATGCATGAAATCCTATGGGAATATCATGATGGTCCCTGTAGAGAACACTTTGCACAAAAAATAATCGCTTAGAAATTATTGGATGCAGGGTATTACTAGCCCACCATATTTCAAGATGGTCGAGAGTACATGAAAAGTTGTGACATGTTCCAAAGGATGGGATGGTATATTTAGATAGATGAGATGCCACTTCAAACCCAACTTATGGTGGAACCATTTGATAATTAGGTGGAGGCCAAAAAACTCTCCCAAGTTATAAAAGAACCAGTGTCAGAATTCCTCTGTGGAGAATTGTTTGTCAGATTTGGGGTGCCAATAGAAATCGTCACATATGGAGGAGAACAATTCACCTCCAACCATATTCAGGAAATCATGGAATAATACAATATCAAGCATAGGATAACCTTACCATACCACCCATGGGATAAAGGGAAATTCAAAAGTTCTTATGGGATTTTGGATTCCATACTAAATAATATTGTCTAATAAAATATTAATGATTGGGAAGAAAGACTTCTGGAGGATTTCTGGGCTTACCATACTACATGGAAGAACACTACAAGATTTACCCCTTATGATATTGTATATGGTACATAGGTTATCCTCCCTATTGATATAGAAGTGAATACACTAAGAATGGCACTACAGTGAGGAATGAATCTATTAGAAGCAAAGAGGAATCAAGTGAACTAGATCAATGAGTAAGATGAACAATGTCAAGCCACCCTACATCATACCTCTATGGTTAAAAAACAACGAGCCATATGGCATGATAAATTTATCAAAATGAAAAAGTTATAACCATGGGATTGGGATATTCTATATAACTCCAGATTCAAATATTTTAATGGGAATTTTTAGACACATTGGCTAGGGCCATATGATATTGACGTTGTCTACAAAAATGGGGTAATGATGTTGTGTATCATCAGTGAAATAAATATTCCCTTAATGGCCAATGGACATCATTTGTGACTATATAAAAATCCATTGTCGAAGGATGCATTCATTAAGGATCATTCCACTTGTTGGTGCAGTGCTAACCTAGAGATTGTAGGAATGATAGGTGAAATTCCCACCCTATCAGTATCAACATCAAAGAAATAATAATAATAATTGTATATATGAAATATCTCTTGGGGTGCGTTTAGACAAATGTAATTTGAAAACTAGTTCTGTGTGGATGAAATTGGCATATGTGTGTGTGTGTGTGTGTGTGTGTGTGTGTATTGGGAAGGCAAGTTGGATAGAGAAAAACGATAATAAATGAGGCACAAAGATAAGGAGAGAGATCAAGAAGATCAATAAAGAGGAGAATATGGGGGACAGGAAGAAACAACTAGCACAAAATCCAGGAAAACTAGTTGAGCATGAGTTGCATTTAGTTGTTGGACGTTTTTGGGTTGACCCGGGTTCTACTTTAGGTTTCCAAAAAAACCTTGCAAACCATCGACCATTTTGAAGAACATAAGGAAAAATTGCGCACAGATTGTACACTGCAGTCTCACCTGAGATGGATTATGGGTGACTGCAGGACCCATATGTATGCAATCTTGGAAGGGATGATTTTGAGGGGATGAGGGACATTATTTCTACCTCAAAACACATCATATCTATCACACAAACACATCATTATATCCAGATCTATTATTTTGTAATTAGTTGCATTCATTTAATATTTATTTTGCAGTAAATATCCTGGCTATTCTATTGTGCACTGCATTTTACTACTAATAGGTTAATCCATTCATAACTAAACAATAGTAAGAAATGACACGAGCATTCCACATAGAGACACAAAGTTTATCATGGTTCACCCCCCTAGGCTACGTCCAAAAATATTTGGTTGTCTTCAATCTTTTATTATTATTCATCAAGTTTATAACGTTGTGCACATTACATTTGAGGCTAACAATATCGCACTGACATCCACATCTTGCAACCTTACCCTCCATTAAAATGCATATCTCTATCTCAAAATATGAATCTAATATCATCTAAACATTGGCTTTCTCCGATATCTCGCACAATATATTTATATTACAAAAAGGGGTTAATTACCCGTTACAACAATGACCAAAAACCTAACCCACTAACCCTAGGTGGATTAGGTTTGTCCACTTTCTAACTTCTTGAGCATGGCTAGTCTAAAATCCAACCATTTTCATTGTTAATCCACATCTTTCCTCCTTCCTCTAACTTTCCTACTTTCTCGACACTTATTTTCCCTATTTTCCAACACGTGCTCCTTCTTTGGTCCATTTTCTAACTTCCTTGACTAATTACTGCCCCTTTACCAATATTTTCTTGAATCTTCTACCAAAATGTCTTGTGCCAATAGGCCCCCAAAACACACATGTGGCTCATCCAAAGCCAATCAGGTAGTGTGTTCTTCCCGTACTGACTTCTCAAGCTCCTAAAACCTGCTTAAAATTTCTTCAACTCGAGATTTTACTTATGCGCTCTTTTCTGCTACCATCTCCACCATTTGTGTAGTAATGTGTTCCTTCACCAGTTCCCAACTCTCCAATTCAACTTGTTCAATATCTCCCTTTGTCGTGTAAATCTCAATGAGTATCTATTATGTTGCTTCTTGTAGTGGTTCTAACTGAACTTTCCTTGACTTATTATATATTTGGATGGATTTAAGCTCCACCTACAGATTCTTCATCTCCTAGGCAATTTTCAATCTGTCAGTTATTTCCACTGTTTTCTTCTTTTGCTTCAATTATTGCACTATGGTATTTACCCCCACTTCTTTCAGGTCTAACTTCTAGAGTTTCACATCTTCCTAAAGGTTTTTCCATAACGGTGCGCTCTTATTGTAAACCTTTGTTATTTCCTAGAGTCTGAGCGCAATATTTTCTATATGATTTGTAGCTTCCTGCTCTCTCTGTGTTCTTACTTTTGGTGGAATGCTAGGTGTTAGGAGTTCTGAAAACTCTGTAATGTGGCTTATGTAAGTTTCCATAGCCTGTGTTATTTTCTCAATTTTTCCTCTATGGGTATATTCTCTCCTTGTGTGTTGTCAGGAATGGTTTTAAATACTTCTTCCACCTGCTACTCTATTATTCCAGTGTGTTTCTTTTCTTCATCCCTCTCAAAATGCAACTGGTTAAGAGTTATTTCCTGTGTATTATTGACTTCTTTGTCCAACTGTAATATTGTAGCATCTGCACAGGCCCTTGACTCAATTTCTTGCACGACACTTATCTGGATTTTGTATAATGCCTTAGTTGGAATATTGGGAAGCACCAAGTCTAGATGATATATATCCTTGAGTGGCTTCTTCTTTGTAACTTCATCTACCGGAAACATCTCCTGGATGATATATAAATTTTCAGTCCCCATAGCTATGATCTGCACTATCTCCTATTCGGGAACGATTCTCTACTAACAGGTTTGTTGTTGTCGTGCCTGATTTTTTTTTTTTGCACTGCAGTAAGTTGTAACTGATACAATGCATCCTTGACCTCTATCAATTTATTCACTATCTCCTCCCTCTGCTATTCGGAATCATATCGATATTTCATCATGTGATCTTGTACTTTCTCTGCTACCAATTATGCATCGTCCTCTATAATTGTGAGATGAGGAACCTCCCTGTGTTCCTTCATTTTCTTGCATTGTCATGTTGTCTACAACACTCTTATTTTCTTTGGCAAGGTCTCTATCTGTGTAGTTGGAACTGGTATATCCATATCTGGGAGATTTCCACCTCTTGTTTCCTCTAGCTAAGGAATATTTGTCTCAGGGTTTGTTCCTCCATTTGGTTCTTCTGCGCACTCCTTTTCCTGACTTGAAGCCTTTGGGATAGTGATTTTTTTCATTGGATTTTTAATGGTTGTGCTACCCCCTGGTTCTTTTGTGCACTCTATATCTTTTCTTATATTTTCTGCTGGGTTGGTTGACTGTTGTGAAGGGACATCCTCTACTTGTTTATAATTTGGTACCTTCTTTAGGATTATTGGTACCTTTCCTTTTTCAGGCCAATCCTTCATGGCCCACTGCACTTCTTCCCCTGTGACACAATATCTCAATTGTATCCATTCCTTTTTAGGATCCCTCTTATCCTGGATCCATATGTTGTGCCTTCAAGCTTGAAATTTTGTTATTCCTTGATTTCCCCTTACAACTTCTGGTGGTATTCTCCATGTGTTTTTCATCTTCTCCTATATCTCATCATACATCATGGAGAAAATGCTATAATTTTCCTTCCTTTTATTCGGATCTGAAGTGTGTCATAGTGTTGTGTATTTTGTTGTGCAACATTTCCCTAGCCTATGGTAAAATCCACTATATTTTGGTTCTCCCCATCCAACCAGTGTTATTAATATGATCAACCATGCATAGTGAAATTTTGAACCCAAGTCCTACACATCCTTTCAATCCTCCAAAAACAAGTTTAGTAGATATGGAGCCCAGCTACATAGAATCCCCTTTCTGCACTGCATGGTTGCTGCTATTACTCCTGCAAGGGATTCCTCTTTGTGAAATTTTCTCAAGAGTTTTCATGCCATCATTATTATCAAAAACTTAGTTTCTGGGTTATTTATATTTTTCATAATCATTCCCCTGGATCCTTTGTCAGTCCCATAATTTCTCTTTATCTCATCTTCCAGGGATTTTTCTTTTGTTTTGTCATCCATGTATTTCTCTAGATTTGACTCATTTGTTGGTAATCCTGTGATTTATGTAATTAATTCCACATCTATGGATACATGCCTCTCCATCCATAATATACCTCCATCTAGCAGTTCCAATAGTTTTTTGAAACATGCATTAACATATTTTCCTCTCCCAAAGTGAGGAATCTCCAACAGGTTCATAATTCATGTGTTATATAACCCTACAATCCACTGTTTCGGCTCTAGAATGGGATCCCATGATGGACCCTCTCCTTTAATTTCCATGTACACCTATTGCGTGAACTTACGAAACTTCCCCATGTCTTGCACATCATGATCAACATACTTTTGTTTGTTAATAGATCCTAACATGTCACGAACTAATTTGACTCCTTCAAGTATCTATGGTAGTGACAATGCAAGTTTCTTCTTCTTGCTAGATGTTCTTGGCATTAAAGGTTTTTCCCTAGTCTTCTTCTTTCCTTCTTATGGTCATATCATTTCAACTAGGTTCTCTTCCTCATCTTCCTAAGTGTCTGAATTTTGTTGGTTCGTAATGTCTTCCATTTTTACTTGTTCCTCCAACTACTACATTGGCTCTGCTACAAGGTTTTTTCCTTCATTAGACTATGTTCATTCATCATGTTCCTCATTCAACAGTTCTTGTGGTTGTGTTGTGCCTAATCCAATTTGTTGCGTAGGGTTTTTCTCTGTGCGAGGGTTTTGTGTTTCTCTYTGCGGGTCGATATCCATTCCTTATGTTGTTGGATCCTTCTCTTCTACAATAGTGGGACTAATTGGTTCAATGACTCAAGATCGAATTACATCCACATCCACCACTCTTTCCAGTTGATTTGAGATTTCTCCATCAGTGGCTATTTCTTGTGTAGACCTCGTGGCATTCCATGTTTTTCTTGTGACCCAACTAGGATATCCAAACTTTGGTGGTGCCATTTTGCGAAATCTTGAAAGGGTTCCTCTGAATCTTAACTGGACATCTCAGACTCACCTACTCGCACTAGGTTTTCTTGTCATTTGAAAAACTCACAATGATTCTTGTCATTTTTTTTTCTACTTGTATAGGTTGTGTCATAAATGATTTGTTGCGCACACTTTTTTGACCACCACTTTTTCTTTTTCTAACTGCTTTATGTATCAACACATTTCGTTTTATGTCTTGTCACATTTCTCTGGCGTGAAATGTATTTGGGCTCTTTCATGCCAATTTATATCTTATTGCACATTGTATTTTCTAACTACCTGTCTAACACTTATCCATCTATTGCATCTTTTTGTATTTTTCTTGTTTTTCCAAAAAAAAATCTTCTTTTTTCTTTTAACTCCTACTATATAAACTATGTATAATTGTAATTTACTGCACTGCAACTACTAAAGGTTTTTGGGTCGATTGTCCCTATACAATTTGAGTCGATTTCCATTCATCAATCCTTGAATCTCTTTTCCTGCTAGATCCTACAGCTGAAAACACCTCCATTTGAGATAGATTTTATCTCATATGGCCCGAGCCAATGCATCCTGAATTTTCTTGGGTGTTGTAAGTACTTGTTTTCATAGAGGAGAACCAGATCTCCTACCTTAAAGTTTTTCCTTTTAATGTGTTTATCATGCCAAGATTTGTCTTTGGATTTCTATACTTCCTGATGGAAACCAGTCATAATCATGTCTTCTTCTAGTTCCATGACTTGAGACAATATTTCTTGATTTGTGCCTCTTTCTATCATGCTTGTAATGGATGCAATGTGCACACTAGGTATCAAATATTCTAAAGGGAATATTTCTTCGTGTCCATACACCAATCTTAAATGTGTCTACTCTGTGAGTTTCTTGCATGTGGTTCTATAAGCCCATAATATTGTCGGTATCTCCAAATCCCAATCATCCTTGTTTACATTGCAAATTTTAGTTAGGGCATTCTCCAGTATTTTATTAAATTCTTCCACTATTCCATTATCCCGAGGATGGTATGGATTTCTCTTTTGATGGCGTATCTCAAATTATTCAATCATTTCCTAGATGGTATTATTGATAAAGTGAGTTTCTTGATCACTCATCAAAATTCTAGGGCATTCAAATATTGTAATTACTTGTTCAAACAGAAAGTGCATTGTATTTTATGTTCTACAATATTTTATTGATGCGTCTTCAGCCCATCTAGTTAAATATTTTGTCACCATAATGATGTACCTTGCTCCTGATCTTCTAGTTGGTAGATTTATTGGTCCTACAAATTCAATTTCCCATTTTTCAAACACTCTAAGGGTTACCTTAGGTTTTAGGGGCATCTCATCCCTCCTAGATGGATTTCCTACCCTCTAATAGACATCACAAGTCTGGAAATATTTCCTTTTCATATTTATAAACTGTTGGCCACCATAGTCATGCGCGTAGTATCTTTTGTGCAATGGATTTTCCTCCATAATGTCCTCCAACTATTTTTTCATGTGCTTTTGCCAAAATGATGGGATGTTTATATTCCATGACACATCTCCTTAGAATATTATCTTCTCCTAGTTTATACAGGTGTCCTGTAATAAGCTGGTAATCTACATCTCTAACCACCAAATTATTCTTGTGCACAGTGTTGTATTCCTTTGGGACAATTCATGTACTCAAAAATTCAATAATATCATAAAAGTATTCATCAAAAATATACAATGAAAAGAGTTGTACATCAGGAAAATTGTTCTCCAAGATTCTTGGTTCCTCTCCATTAGTTATCCTAGATAGATGATTTGGACCTGCATTCAGTCTTCCAAGTTTCACAACTACTTCAAAATCAAACTCTTGAAATAAAAGTAACCATCTACACATTCACTGGCTTGTTGAACAAGTATCTGAGAGAAGAGTGATCTGTGAAAATTTTAAAATGTTGGCCTAATAAATAATGTATGAACTTTTGTATGAATATACCATAGGAAAACCTTCTCTCTATGTTGTATTATAATTATGTTATGACTCTGAGAGTGTCCTACTTGCAAATTCTATTAGGTGATCTATGTCACCTTCTCCTGGTTGTGTTAATACTACTCTAAGTGTTATTGAAGAGGAATCCACATGAACATGGAACTCTTTTGACCAATCTGGAAACACCAGAATTGGTGTTGTCACCATTTTCTCTTTTAAGATGTCTAGACTTTGTTGGCACTCATCATTCCATTGAAACTCAATATCCTTCTTTAATAATTTCTCCATGGAAACAATAATATGTGTGTATCTCTTTATGAACTTCCTATAGTAGCCTATGTGACCTAGTGTAGATCTTAATTGGCGCACTGACTTAGGTGGTGGTAAATTAAAAATGATAGCAATATTTGCAGGGTCAACTAGAAATCCCTATTTACAAACCACATGTCATAGCAGAACTCCAAATGGTGCATTGAATATGCATTTCTTATTGTTCAAGGAAATTTGTCATTGTCTACATCTGTCTAACATTAATATTAAACTTCAACATGATCTTTCAATAGGATAAATATTTTCCAATCATCCATATTAACCTCCAAAAATTTATCTATAAAATATTTAAATGCAGCTACCAAAACTCTTGAAAAAATAGCAGGGGAATTCTTCAACCAAAAGGGCATTACTGTGTATTGATATGACCCCCATTTTGTAGAAAATGTAGTCTTATGAAGATCCTCTAGTGCTATTTTGATTTGGTAATACCTTGAAAATCCATCAATAAATGAGTATGCTTCTTGTCCTCCTACATTTTCCAATACCTCATCTATAAATGGAGTAGGGAAGGGATCTTGCAGATAAGCATCATTCAACTTCCTCAAGTATACACAGATATTTGTTCCCCCTTTCTTCTTCTCCTGATCTACCATGGAGCTAATCCACTTAGATTATTTAGCAGGTTCTTTTATACCGAACTCTTTTTGGACATACTATCATTGATGTATTATGATTGATGTCAACAGTCGATAATGCAGATGAAGCTCAGAAGGGAAAGTGCATTGCAGAAATGTGATCAAGATCAAAATCCCCACAGGAAAAACCAGGACTATTGGATATACAAGCACCAGATCAAGGGAAAGGATTGATTGCAGAGAATGAAGGGATAATTAAACAAAGCATTAATTCCAATCACACAATTAGTCTAGACCATCATATTACAAAAGAATGACCATTGGAGGAATGGTCAATGATCAGATCAAGTCATGACCATTGGATATGCATGCGCCAGATCAAGGGAAGGGATTGATTGCAAAGTGAAAAGGGAGAGTTAAACAATGCATTAATTCCAATCCCGCAATTAGTCTAGACCGTCGATCTTCACCTGCCAATAGATATACAGTTGGCATTAGTTCCAATACCAAATGAGAAGTTTCCATTGTGGAACTCGACAATAGTTTTAAACGTCATGCTAGTGAGGACCCCGCAATCATCCCTAATTGTTGATCTGCTCCGAGAACATTCTTGATCGTTGGATCAAGTTGAGTGGAAGGACAGAGTAATTCATGGACCATAAATCATGGAAGTGACATACGCATGGTCAACCCAACATTGACCACTTCGAGTAAAATCGACCGAAGGAATTTTAGTCAAAGATGAAGTTATGAAGTAAACGTGAGTCGTCTGATCATAGGTAATGTTTTAGGAAAAAGAAGAGTCATTGGATTTAAACCAAGGAAAAGTAGCATCGCAGACAGATCGAGTCATCGATCTAAAATCACGATCAATGAAAAACATTCATTTCAGGTTAAAAGTTGTGAGGAGGTTACACTTCAGGTAATCTCAGTTCGGGTCAAACGAGAAGTAAGAAAGATGAAGGTCGGAGCCCTGAAGTCCTGAAGTAAATGAGGACCATCGGATCTAGAAAATACATGATGATCATTGGATCAGAATAATCGTAAAACTCTAGCGCTGACCACTTGGGGAGAAAAGGATTGGGAACAAGTAAGATCACCCAAAGGTCGAAGTCTTGAAGTGGACATAAGTCCTCCGATATGAAGAACAATTCGGGAAATATCTCGACTGTTGGCCCTCGAACAAGTTTTGAGGAAACCTTGGTCAGAGTTGGACCACTTTTTGGACTTCGACACATTGTTAGAAGAAGAAGCGCCTAGGTGGAGCTGAGATTGCAGATATCATTGATTTTGAGGGTTGTGTGGACCTAGTAAGGGGTCCTCTAGGGTTTTTGTAATGGGTTTAAGGGATTTCATCCCATGGGTTCTCCCATGTTTAGGCCTTATTGTAAGGGATTGTAAAAGTATAAATAAGTAAGAATGTATTGTAGAAGAGTAGTTGGAAGTGTCTAAGTGCAAGTCATCCAAGTGGCTTTGTGCAAGGGAATGTGTGTGTCAAGGCTTGCGCTTGATAGAGAGTTGGCTCTGTGATTTGAACTAGTTTTGGAAGGATGATCTGGTTCTCAGTGCATAGATCTCCTATCTGGTGTGAATCTTGACTCTATGGCTTAGTGCACAGGAGTGAATGAATGTAATATCCAGACGAATAATAAAGAAGGTGAAGTGGTTGGTGGACATAGCCCTACACTGGGGTGAACTGCATATATCTTGTGTCTTTGGTTTTCTTTGTGTTGTGTTGTATTGTTTATGTTATGAATCTTCTCAATAGTTTGATTATTCTGTATGATAGATAGATCTGTTATTTCTTAAGTGATTTAATTGTGTTAAGGGTAAATGAATGTTAGATCTAACTCAGTGCTAAGTACTCAGGATATATAGTAATTTATTATTACTGCGTCGATCTATATTTGGGTATGTTCTGTGATGTTAATAAGGATAATGAACTAATGAATGTTAATCCTAAGTGTTAATAGAATACCCTACAAAGTGCTATTATCACATATCTGTGTCCCAACTTGGTTACAGACACCTGCATTCTATAACCCCCCCTTCTTCTACCTCGGGTGAGACTTCGCYTGCTTCGTAGGTGTTTCCAAAAGGGCCATTATTCGGGGTTTTKTKGGTGCATTGTTAAGCRTTGAARCCCGAGTCTTCCCCTATGCCAACAAACGGTTTTGTTGKCGGGACCTRAAACTATGCTTGTTGGGAACTGAAGTAAAGAAAAGAGAAGCTTTGTGCGTAGATCTACTGCTGAAGTGTGGAGTACTCTACTCAACTTGTGAAGATTTTTGATAAGAGAGAAATCTGATCTGAAGAAAAGAAGTAAGATCCTAAAAGAGGTAAAGCTTTGTGATTTGGCAAGAGAAAGATAAGTGATTTTTTTTTTTTGAAATATGAACTTAAGTATGTTTAATAGATTTTTTCCTAGTCTGAAGGTTAGGGCACAGTTGAAGGAAAGATTTGATTTGGGTAAATTTAATGGAAATGAAGAAATATATGGTATTCCTATGCATGGAAAGAGTTTTTGGACTAATAAATGGATGCAGGAACCTAGAATTTGTTTTTGTAAATTGCAGATCCAACATTATGATCCTAGTGTGCAGTACAGAAGAGGTTGGGGAACATTTAAAAGAAAAAGAAGATTAAATTTGTGTTATAACTACATAAGGCTAAGACATCCTGCTAAGGAATTCCCTGGCACCAGTCCTATTGGTCTTTTTTGTAAGGTTTTTGGTCATGAAGTTGAGGATTGTCCAAAGATGATTGCTAAAGTTGAAAAGATGAAAATGAGACAAGAAAACTATGAAGGGAGTCAAGAGGCTAAGGACATGTTAGACAATCATAAAGAGAAAGAACCATAGGAAGCTTAGACTACGTTATTATAGTTAAAAGAAATGATGGATGTTCACAAAGATGTCAGTTTACCAGAGATCCTGAAATTAAAACAACTTATAAGTGTGAGAATAGAAGAATTCGACATAGACTGTGTCATGGATGAAGAAACACAAGTGAATATTATGACAGAAGACACTTAGGAAATTTTTGGAAAGCCTATTGTGGTACCTTCGTTGGGAAGGATGGGCTTGTTTAAAGGAAATATGATAACCCTATGTGGAAGAGTTACTAATGTACCTATTATTGTCCATGGAACATCGATTGAAGAGGAATTTGAAGTCATTAAGTTTGTTGGGGGCAGAGCCCCCTTCCCACTTTTGTTAGGTAAGACTTGGATCGAGAAGGATCATATCAGAAGGAAAGAAAAGGAAGAAGCTATAGAAAAAAAAACAAAAAAACTAATGGATTTCATAGCTAGAAAAATAGATCGACTAATAGAAGAACGAGAGGATAAGTCGAAGCAACAGAACAAAGTGACAACATAGGAGGAACATAAGGAAGGAGAATTAGCTATCAAGGTTCAAAGAATGCAAGAAGGCTACAAGAACCTATTTATGGAAGAAAGAAGTATGTCCACCCAAGATTTATTAAGAAAAGGAATGTTAGCTCCAGACCCTTTGAGGGCACATCAACAGTGTGAAGCCACTA
>SNQJ01S0158115.1:0-22033 GCA_010110895.2 Picea sitchensis
CTGGCACTAATTATCTCGTCACCGAGAACCCCGATATACCGATCCCCGATGCACGTGAGAACTTATTCCTCCACGTCACCACTTTCCCGTCGTTATATCGGATATCGCGGAATCGCGATTTCTAATGCAACAATTCCTTTGTCTTTGAAAATCCTGAAATGCCGAACCCTGACCCCTAGGGATCCTCTGACATGTGTCCCTACAGATGGACGGTTTAAAACTCCCGTCGGGATATCGCGAATCGCGATTCCAACATGCAAGAGGTTCTTGCCTCCGGGAACCCCGATTCTCCGATTTGCGACTTCCTCGGATCTTCCGACACTTGTCCCTGCCGATGGACGGTGCTGAGCTTATTGGGATTTCGCAGATCGCGAAACTTGATGCAACAATCTCTTCACTCCTGGAAACACCGATGGGTTAAATCCCGACTCCTGCCCTGATGTCTGACGCGTGTCCTGTCGAGATCAACGACTAGGATCCCTTCTCGAGATTTCGAGACTTTCGAAGTCCTGTTTCCCTTTCTCTCAGGAACTCCGACTCCCCAATTCACGACTCTTCGGAATCTCTTGCCACGTGTTCTGGCTGAGATCAACGGCTGAGATTCTCCGTCGGAGTTTCGAGACTCAAAAGGGTCTCAGTTCTCTTCGGCCTGTGAAACCCCGACGCTTCCAAAGTCCCGACGACTTCCCAGAATGCTGACACGCGTCCTACCAAGATCAGCGGCTAGGATTCCTTCTCGGGATTTCGAGAATCACAAGGTCTCGATTCCCGGCCTTAACAAAACCCTGATGACCCTAATATCACGATGACTTGTCTGGGATGCTGACACGTGTCCTGCCAAGATCAATGGCTAGGATTCCTTCTCGAGATTTCAAGAATCACAAGGTCTCGATTCCCGGCCTTAACAAAACCCCGATGACCCTAATATCCCGATGACTTCTCCAGGATGCTGACATGTGTCCTGCCAAGATCAACGGCTAGGTTTCCTTCTCGGGATTTCAAGAATCACAAGGTCTCGATTCCCGGCCTTAACAAAACCCCGATGACCCTAATATCCCGATGACTTCTCCGGGATGCTGACACGTGTCCTGCCAAGATCAACGACTAGGATTCCTTCTCTGCACACTAGGGTTTAACTCCGATACAACTTCTCGAGATCTTACGGCTGGCGGGATTTTGTCAATCTTCTCTGTGAGATCTTGCCCATCGATTTCTTCCTCCTTGAGGATCTTCTCGAGAATGGCTAAGTATCCCTTCTACAAGAGGGAATCTCTACTAGATATCTATTCCAGGGCTTTCCTGGAGACGGATAGGGGAAACAGCTTCCCGAGGAGGGGCTGGGAGCCTCACTTAGCTCAATCTAAGCATAACTAGATTTATTTATCAACGTAAGTCATGTATGGTATTCTCTGTGATAAGCATATATCAACTTATTCATATCAAACATTACGCGGACACTCTCATGCTGCAATCCTTTTACAATTTCACAGTTCTATGAGCCAATATCTACTCCTTATCATCAATTACTACACAGACATTCTTACACAAGAAAACATTTACAATTCCACAGGTTTATGAGCATATATGACAACATATAACTTTCAAGATGCCATATGAACAAAATACTTATCAGAAATAACTTCAGGAATGGGTACAACTGTTGAGAGGGGTGCTCGTTTCCACCCAACCGTAGGCGTAGTGACTCCTACTGGATTTACCACTAGCCACCCCCGAGCTGAGACCACGATGTCCTGAGACCTGCGTCCCTCTGTCTGCCAGTGACCAGGAGCGAAGGTTGCAATCCTTCCCCTCTGCGATCACTCACTCTGCGTAGAATTCCAGAGTTCCCCTCGCGTCTGCCCTCAATCGCTTCTGCCATACGCCTTATGCTCTCGCGAGGTTGCGTGTGGCACGATTACCCTCGTGCTGGTCAGTCATGATGGTTCTACGAATAGGCGGTTCACCTCCCCATCCCTCATCAAGCCATCGACCTACCGGCCTGCAAGGCATTAATTTCAGGGCTAGCNGGTCTCTTTTCTGCACATCCCCTCTCAACAGTTCTGCAATAAATTCAAACTGTTATTTACATTCATTGACCTCTTCCTGCAGGTCCATTTACATGACATATTCATACTTATGAGTTTTGCCATAGTCCTTGGCCAGTCCAGTTATATTTACAATCTGGGGGAAATAGGGTGTTACACCTACGAAGTTGGTTCATCCTTTGCAGTCTGTGATGAGGAAGGCACAAATGAAGCAGTTGGCACTGCGTGGACAAAGCAAATAGCCTGTTGCACTTCCTTCAAATCCCTCTCAATATTTTCATACAAATCTACCTGTTTCTCTTCATATCGTTGTAGCATGTCTTCAGAAGCATCCTCCATAGCTCTGCGGACCAAACTAATGTCATCGTCAGTGAGAGTGGCTTCCAACTATGGCTTATTAGCTCGCATCTTCTTCCTTGCTGAAGGTTTCTTCGGGGTAACTTTCCTCTTCTGTGGGTTCACTGGCCCAATAGGGGGATCTTCAGGTGGTGGGTTTCTAGCTCCCACAATTGGGGATGGAGGGAGGTCAACTGTAGCTTCACCTCCTCCTTTCTCTTCTTCTCCTTCATCTCCTCCTCCATGTCCTTCTACTTTGGCTTCTCCTCCTCTCAGTGAGCCAAACCCGTGTTGACGGGCGAAAATGACCATCCATCAACTGGAAGAACGAGTCCGGTCCGATGTTGGCTAAATAACCTAAGCCATTTGGTATAACTCGTTCCGACGGGTTTAATGGCTCTGTTAGCCAATCTAAAAGTCCTAAAAGAAATGAATAAAAGAAATGAAAAAACTAACTAATTACCAATCACTGTATATATATGTATATGCATTTGATGTAACTATTGTAGATATATTTAAACGGAAGATTTACTCATTACTTATGTACATGATATGCAAGCTGCAAGTTTTAATATAAACTTACAAAACTCTATGTGAAAAAATGATTGCTTCGAAGAAGCAGATAAAGAAAGCACATAAAAATATTTTTCTGTTTTTTCTTTATAAATCTAAACTAATATAAAGAAGAATACTATGAAACATAAGCGTATGGATAGTCAAAAGTTGAAACATACATTTGAATTTCAGTGATAAACAAAATGACAGAAACATTTAAATGAGCTAACCTGTTAGTGAATTAGTGATGTGTATCCAAGCATCTTCAGGATTAGAGAACATCCAACTACCATGTCCAAGAGGGAAACCTACAATGAACTTTAAGACTGTTCTAAATAAATTCAGAACAATGTGTTGGCAGTTTGGGTGTTAATGACTGAAGCAGAGACACCAACATAAACCTGTAATCTCATAATTAAACATAATTACTATAAGATAAATATGAAAGTAATCTGTACATTTCATTTTTCAATCAAAATTGAAAGATAAACCCTGTCGTTTTAACTGAAAAAATAATCACAGCATTTATATTTTGAGAAGCAAATTGTAGATGGTATTTATAATATAATATCTTGCACATCACAGATCCTTTAATCTAAAGATATCATATCTATACATGTATCAGGACATAAAAAAACACAAATGATAACATTATAAATAGAAGGCTAAAGCCAAAATGTGTAAAATGTTATTTCATTAAGTTTTGGAGTCACCCGTCCATCTCTTTCTCCCAACAAAGATGTCTTCTATTAAAAAATATTGTGTATTTAAAGAGTTCAGGTAAAGTAAGCATCATATCCTCTAAGATAGGATCATATTTCAAAAGGATCTCAAAATTACAAAAATAGAGGGTCATAAAGCCACTCAATATCAAATTGTATCTCCAAAATTATGAAAGTTTTTGTTTTGATTTAAAAAATAAACCAAAATGAAATCACTGATTAACTAAGTCCATAAATCCTCCATCTTATGAGATCACCACAAGATACATCATATCCTGAAATAAAAACGAAATGAATAAATTAAATATTTATTTAACCAATATTTTCCAAAAGTTTACATGAGAATTGACTGGCTACAAAATCTGTTGATTCTGTAGCTAGTCTTATTTTAAACAATAGAAATCTAATTCAATCCATATTAATTAGAAAAATAACAATAAAAGCACAACTAAGATAAAAAAAATCTTACCTTTCAACTAAATACTAAATTCGACTCATAAAATCTCAGAGTTGATCACTGCTTTGACACACTCAACATTTTTTATTATGACATTTCCTGTCGTTTTCAAGCGTTTTCCTTGCCTTTGTGCACTGATTTTGAGTTCGTGGTTTTCACTTGTTAATGAGTCAATCTGAGCTGTGAGGGTCTTGATCTTCGCTTGAAAGACAAGAATATCTGTGTAATATTTTCCCATCCAATGTAAACACACTTCACACTGTAGATCTGGGACAATTGGTTGAGGAAACACATGACTATGCGTAAAAAAAATACCACTTTCCATTGTGGGTTTTTGACTGAGTTTGATCCTTGGAAAAACTTTGTTATGTTTCAGGCATGGTGACAGGTTATCTACAAAATCGTAAGTCTGACTGAGATCCGATTTAGGGTAATTTGGGTCTTCGCCTGCCAAGAACTTTTCGATCTCGGAATCAGAGCTTTCATCGACCTCGATCGCTTTGATTGAGCTCACATGAGATTTTGATTTATTTCGTAAGATCCTCGAGATTAATCTCCTAGCTCTTTTGTTATTAAACCCTATGTATGAATTTTTCTTTGACAATTTGTGCGAGTGCTTATTTACGGTCTTTGAAATGGTATTAGGGTAAACATACTGCTCATGCTCAGGAGATTTAATGACCCTAGGGTCAACATCCTGTTGCTTAGACATAGGCTCATCGAGCGTAGCCTTATCACAATGTTCTTTGCATATGAAAATTGGTCTGTCACTGGAAGGACCAGTAGGCCTTTCCAACATAGGCTTATCAACCACAAAAATCTCTATAGGGTTTAATCTAACAAAGTCGTTGCAAGTTAGGAAAGTATCCCAATCGTCACCCTGTAGATTCAAATTATGGACTAACAACAACCTAATTAACCCATGGTGGAATAAACTGGAATTCAAACTCTGCCTTTTATATCTCATAGCCATTTTATATAAACTCCTCCATCAGTAAAAAGGCATGTTTAACTGGAAACCGATAAACTGCATGAGTAATCTTATATGATAAAGGAAGACGAGGCCGTAGCGGCCTTCACAAGTCACAAATTGCTTTAACAAAACCAGTAACCCATGCCATCTATCTTTCAATAGAGAAATCGACATACCTTTGTCGCAGCACTGAATTTTTCAGGAGGTGAAGAACAAACCCCACGATACCTTATCCAGCTTTGAGTTTTTAAACCATTTTTGGCCGGAAAGGGGAAGCCCTGTTTCCTCACTCAGGAATTCCTCGGTGATTTCCAATTGAATTTCGCCCACTTTAGCTCTGCACCCATCGAACGTGAGGGTGAACTCTTGGGTTGCTTGTAAATTATAACCTTGAAACTTCTCAAGAAACACAACCCAACCTTGATTTTTAAGGTCTTCTCTCACATCATTATAGAGTAGCAAAGTCTGGGGGCCATTTGGCTCAATCCAGACGACCATGGCCATGAAGGTACGGACAGGCGAGCATGAA
Organism: Picea sitchensis; assembly: GCA_010110895.2. Taxonomy (NCBI): domain Eukaryota; kingdom Viridiplantae; phylum Streptophyta; class Pinopsida; order Pinales; family Pinaceae; genus Picea; species Picea sitchensis. The sequence goes on from SNQJ01S0158115.1 coordinate 5,618, forward strand.
GGCGACAAAAATTCACTGTGAGCATGAAGGGTTTCACAAACAGAGGCAACCAAAGATAATACCAAAGGAATAAAACTAGCGGCCAAAATGAGAGCATAAGGGGTTTCATACCACGAAAATCGGGCATTTTGTGTAATGAATGCCAAGAGTATAGAATGGAACCCAAGACTTTAACTTGGAATGATGGATCTATCGATTCAAACTGCCACCTTAAACAGAGTATAGGATACAACCGAGTGTGTTTTAATCTCATCATTGTGTAAAGGGTGGAGTTGATTTTCTAAGGTTAGGAGAAGAGGTGTTTTACAAACCAAAGCATATCGACAATTTGAAATGAAAAATGATTTACCAAGAATTATAAATGAAACAAACCCATAGTCTATTGCTAATCGATTCTTGGTGTATCATTCAAGTACTCAAGATATATCTCATAATCCATGAGCAACTTAAAACAACTATTTTATTGATATAAGATAAGCTTCAAAGCAAAAAAACATTCCTTAAAAGATTTGTAAGAACATTTAACCTTCTAGAGACATAAGCCTTAGATACAATTGCAATACAATTATAAGTTTCAATGCTTCATTCATGCTTTCAGTCATGAACGAAGCATGAAAACGAAAATAAATAGGAACAATCGAAACACCCTTTTACAACCGAAAAGTCAACTTCAAATAGAAATATTTGTATGACAAAGCGTAGGCAGCTACATGAATTATTATTTGTCACTTTAAAAGGTGAAAATATTGTGGAGCTGCCAACAACTCGTTATCTTCAGAAGTTTTCTCTCGTCTTCTTCGTCACTCTCTATGTCCTGGACTTGAACCTGCTTTTTTATCTTATTTGTCCCACTGGACTGTATGACATGTTCAACTCACATGACCATCGGGCTTCCTATAGTGTTAGTGTCAGATAAATTTGCATCAGTGACAGGTACAAGAAATTCCTTTGGCCATTCATTTGTAATATGCTCCATATCTTCATCCGTGAGATGTATTATGACTGTAATTCTTCGTGATGCTCATCTCTTCACGCGGTGATATAAATGAAGTGGGGATTAGCGCAAAACTTCGTTATGGGCCGGTACTAATGCAGGGTACGCGATGTCATACGCGAGAATGATTCAATGGCAACCTTCAACTGCTGATAATATCTGTGAAACACGACATTAGACTGTCACTGCTTCTTCAAGTCATTGGTATACCATAGGGTTAAAAAATGAGCGACCAATGGCTTCGTTGGTTCAATCTCTAGAAAGATAGCTCCTTCATGCATTTTCCAAGCGAAAAATGTGATCAAGATGATCAACCAGCTGTAGTAAAATTCATATCCCAAGTCCTGGGCTTCACGGCAATCCTTTTCTAATTCATTGACGAGGTAGTTCACTCAGTTCATCTGCATTCCCTCCACACACTTTCCTACGAGGTCTACCACAAACCCGGTGACCTGTGTGGGGCAATTCTTCCTCACTAGATTTCCAGCTAAGAGTTTACAAGCAAGCCACACCGCACCATCCTGTATGGAGGCTACCTTGTAACCTCGCTTCCCTTTTTCTACCTCTCCATAGGCTTCTTTAATGTGTTGTGCTAACGAGTGGTCTGAGGTCTTTCTTGGATAGAACTGTTGTGGGTTAGGACCCTTAAAACTTAAACTTGTGATTTGGTGGATCAACGTCGGATCCACAATAACTCTTCTGTCGAGCCATAGATATCCGCCATGATATCATGACAAAAGGAGTTTAACATAAGCGTTAACCTCCTGGTGGTGGCCAAAATGGTGAATCTTCATTATGTTCAATACGGTTGACTGCACCAACCCCTTGATCCATGGGTGTGGTATAAGGCGAGATTTCTTTATGGTTGTCTTAGTCAAGTAACGATGAGGAGCGAGAATGACGTAGTTCTTTCGGTCTCCTAAGTTGAATTCGATGTGGTTCAACAACATGATCTACCCCAACTAACTCCCTACTATGTGAATTCCTTTCAGAATGTACGCAGTGAACACGGGGTACTCAATTGCAAGGGATATTGTCGCGGTTAACAATGTTGTCCAGAGGCGGAATATACTCAGGTAGAATCGACGAGATCTGCTTCGCCTTAGCTAGATCATTGCGGTGCTTTCTTCTCTACTTAGTTACGGGGTTGATGCGGGTGGAACGACCTCTGGTTGAAGGGGAAGCATGCAGTCCCCTAGTCGACGACGCATGAATACCTTTAGATACAGGTCTGTCAGCCATGAGCTTCCTAAGAACTTCTTCGACAACTTTCTTAAGGTCAATAGGTTCGCTTGACATTCTAGATTTTAACAGACAATGGGTAGACAAACATATAGGCGGGGTATACTTCCAGATAACGACAGGCAACTCAGTTCACCACTTGGACAGTTCCTGTCTTAGCTCAGTCAATCACAGGTAGTAAAAAGTGGTCCTAGCGCAACATCCAACGATTTAAATAAGTGGGGCAGTCGTGATGGATCTTCCAACGGACAGGAAACAACTTCCCTTAATGTAAATATATCCATTATGGCATGGTCTCAACGTCCAAAAGTAGTCTGTAATCCCATAAATTTGTTTCCTAACCGATCCAGAGCTTCATTCTAACGGTCAGGGTGCCTCCAACGGTCATATAACTTCGCCAGGGTGAATTCCAAATATGCGCGAACCTATTGTTCCAGCGAGGTTCAAATTATGTGAACCTGTCTCCTACGAGGTTTCGGTCGGCGAAGTCTTCCATTTGGTTTTTGTAACTTCTTGTAGCTTTTCCAACTCAATCTTCTTTTTATTGAGCTTCCTTTCCTTCTTTCCTATTATCTGAGTCTCTTTAGTTGTTTCTAGAATCCTCTTTCCATTTTCATTCCTATCTTCCCCTAGCGTAGTTGCTTCACACTGTTGAGGTACCCTCAAAGGTCCTCAAGTTAATATTCATTTTCTTAACACTTCCTGAGTGGGCACACTTCTCTCTTGGATATATAGGTCCTTCAAGAATTCTTACATTCTTTCAACCTTGGTAGCTAATTCTTTTGGTTTTTGTCCCTCCTGCGTTGTTACTTTGCTATGTTGCTTCGACTTATCCTCTCGTTCTTCTCTTAGTCGATCTATTTTTCTGGCTATGAAATCCCTTAATTCTTGCCTTTTCTTTTCTCTAGCCTCTTCCTTTGCTTTCCTTCTGATCCGATCCTTCTCGATCCAATTTTTACCTAACAAAAGTGGGAAAGGGACGTTGTCCTCAACAAACCTAATGACTTCAAATTCTTCCTCAGTTGATGTTCCATGAACATTAATAGGTACAATAGTTACTCTTCCACATAAAGTTATCATATTTCCCGTAAACAAGCCTATAATTCCTAAAGAAGGTACCACAGTAGGCTTTCCCAAAACTTCCTAAGTTTCTTCTGTCATAATATTCACTTGTGTTTCTTCATCTAGGACTATACAGTCTATGTCAAAATATTTTATTCTTTCACTTATGCATTGTTTTGCTTTCAGGCTCTCTGGTAAAATGACATGTTTATGAACATCCATCGCTTTTTCCAACTATAATAACTTAGTCTGAACTTCCTCTGACATTTTCTCTTTATGACTTTCTAACACACCCTTAGTCGCTTGACTCTTTTCGTAGTTTTCTTGTCTTATGCCCATCCCTTCAAGTTTAGCAATAATCCTTGGACAATCCTCAACCACATGACCAACAACCTTACAACAAAGACAAATAGGCCCTACCCCAGGACATTCCTTAGCAAGATGTCTCGGCCTTCTGCAATTATAACACAAAGTCAATCCTCTTTTTCACTTAAATGTTCCCCAATCTTTTCTATACTGCGCACTTCCCCTAGGATCATAGTGTTGGACCCACAATCTACAAAAATTCTTTTTAGGTTCCTAGATCCACTTATGAGTCCAAAAATTCTTTCTATGCATAGGAATAACATATCTTTCTTCATTTCCATTAAATTTACTCAATTCAACTCTTTCTTTCAACTATGCCCTAGCCTTTAAACTAGGACAAAATCTATTAAACATACTTAAATTCATGCTTTCAAAACAAAAAATTTCACTTATCTTTCTCTTTCCAAAGCACAAACCTTACTTGTTTAGAATATTTCATCTTTTCTTCAGATCATCTTACTTTCCTAGCACAAAGCTTCACAAGTCAAGTAGAGTATTGCACATTTCAACAATAAATATACGCACAGAGCTTCTCTTTTTCTTTACTTCAGTTCCCAACAATCATAGTTTCATATCCCGACAACAGAACCATTTGTTGGCACAGGGGAAGATCCAGGGTTCAACGCTAACAACGCACCAACAAAACCCCGACAACCGGCCCTTTCGGCAACACCTGCAAATCAGGCAAAGTCTCACTCAAGGTAGAAGCAGAGGGTGTTACAGGATGCAGGTGTTTGTAACCAGGATGGGACACGAATCTATGATAAGAGCACTTCACATAATATTTTGTTAAGGCTTAAGAAGTGACATGCATTGGTTTCTTAACCTAATTAACGCCGTAGATCATACTAGAAGATAGATAAGAGCAATAACCACAAGTAATTGTGTACCCTGAGCACTCAACACTTTGCACTGTTAGTTAAGTCTAGCATTCATTTACCCTTAATAATAAGTGAAATACTTAAGTAACAACATATATATTCATTACAAATCATAACCAAATCACTAAGCAAATGCATAACATAAAAGACACTGCACAAAGAAAACCATGAGACACCAGATATATGTGGTTCACCTCAGGGTGGGGCTACATCCACAAACCGCTTTGCCTCTTTATTATTTTATAAGATCTTACATCCAGTCACTCATGTGCACTAAGCCACAAAGTCAAACTCCACACCAAACATGAGATCTGTGCACTAAGCACTAGATCCTCCTTCCAAAACTAGGTCGAATGCACAGAGCCAAAATCTCTTATTACAACACTTTGCACCTTCTACAAAATCACAGTCGAGCACAAAGCCTCGACGCACATACATTAATTTGCACAAAGCACTATGTTTCACATAGAACTACATGCCCACCTTCTACAATACATTGCTCTTTATTTATACTTTTCAAAATCTTACAATAGGGCCTAAACATGGGAAGAACCCATGGGTCGACATCCCATAAACCCGTTACAAAACCCTAGAGGACCCATTACTGGGTCCAAATAACCCTCAAAATAGGTGATAACCATGATCTCAGCTACGCTTAGGTTCTCCTACTTCGATCAATGTGTCGAAGTCCAAAAGTCTGCTAAAACTGACCAAAGTTTCCCCAAAACTTGCTCGAGGGCCAACACAATATATTATGAAAATGACTGGGTACAATGTTGCATGTGGCTAAGTAAAATAAATATCTTGGCTAGATCAGAGACAAAAGGATCTTATCCACAATACAATAAGAAAATTGAAACAACGATACCTAGAAATAGAAGAATGATGTTGGATCAATAGATGAGTTGTAGAATCTACTGCATGCTACGATAACTCATACGACAATTGCTGCAAGACTATAAATTTAACCCTGGTGGCTAAAATCCTCGGATCTGCCTGGAATCTGTCTCAAACAATGCACCCTGACCTCATACACACTCTCGGTGTCTATCTGACTGAAGATCGACCCTCTGCTGATATGTACAGACCCAAGATGGATCCCCCTAGGGAATTGCATCCCAACTCCTGGAAATAATTGCACACTAGAGATTCCACTGTTAGAATATGGCTGTAATAGTATCAAAATGAGCACCCTAGGCTCCTTTGTAATGGGTCGGGAGGGTTTCCCTGGCTCAAGTCCGATGAAATCTCGGCAACCATGTGAATGTCTCCTCAAGAGTTGCGCCCTCAATGGACAACTGTTGCGCCCCTAATGATTTATCCATTGGAATATGGTGAGAAACTGGTCAATAGATGTGCCATGCCTTACTCTTAACTGGGTTAGAAGGGAATCTATGGATTCTCCCTGGATAGGACAAGTTGAATCTCCAAGTCTCCTCAGAAGTAGCACCCTCACCCTAAATAAGTACACACATGCTACTGCAACATGTGTAACTGTTGCTAAATATTGATGGAATATCTATATGATCTCCCCGGTGACTAGGGTGTGTATCTCAATACCGAAATCAACCTCTGGGTGTATTCCTCCTAGAATCCACAAAGTCATTGATTCGCCTGAACTTGTGAAGTCGCCTCAGAGCTCACTCTCAAATCACAAATCAACATAATGAGGAATAAGGTCGCTTTTCTCCTCATATACCTTTCCAAAACCCTAATTCTTCGTTGACTTCTAAATTTAGCTCCCTCACTCATGCGCCCTTCTAGTTTTAGATCAAAATCACTTAAATGCGCTTTTACCCACTTTTCACTTAAAGTTACTTTCAAATTATAACATTCTCTAGTAAAGTAACATCAAGTGACCTTGTTTTCCCCTAAATCTCCCTGGCTATATTCTAACGAGGATTTTTAGACTACTAAGCCCTCCTCTATGGATCTCTTACTTGAAAGGGACATTACAATTCTCCCTTGTCGAGATTTCTTGTCCTCAAGCAATACCAGTCAGGGTGTTGCAAAACCTGCTCACTCTCCCAAGTAGCATCCTCCACTTGGAGCCTTCTCCATTTGATCAAACACTCCCTGATGACCCTTCTCCTCAACATCCACTCTCGAAACTACAATACCTCCTCTGGAACCAACTCTAGCTACCCCTCCTCATCCAAAGGTGGAAGCTCCTCTGAAGTGCTGATGAATTTTCCCACGACTTTCTTGAGACAAAAAACGTGGAACACATTGTGAATCTGATTCCCAATGTCTGAAAGCTATAACTCATGGGAAACTTCACCTACCCTACATATCATCCTGTAAGGCCCATAGAACTTGGGCTTGAGATTTTCTGCCCCACTCTTCTTTAGAGATGATATCCAGACCATAGATCAATCTTAGAGAAGAAAACTGCCCCATGCAGTTAGTCCATCAACTCATAAATGCATGAGATAGGATACCAGTTTTTTAAGGTTTTCTTGTTTAAATCCCGGTAGTCTTTACACATCCTCAGGGTACCATCCTTCTTAAATACCAAGACAATGGAAGAAGTGAATGGGCTACTATTGGGTCTGATGTGTCCCATCGCTAGAAATTCCTTTATTTCTTTCTCTATCTCATCCTTGAACCTCCGAGGATGACGATAGGGTGCCGTGATCATGGGTTTAACACCCTCCTCCAACTCACTGGTGTGTTCAAAGTCCCTGTGAGGTGGTCTCCCTAGTGGAATTGGACCAAAAACCTGTTGATGTCGCCCCAACAAAGTCCCGATCTATGTCTGATATTGTTGTTGACCATATGAATCCCTTCATGTGGTGATCAAGCACTTTTTTGCATAAGCTACCTCCCCATGTCTGAAGATCCTCTCTATCCTCTTAGCTGAAACTGTCCTGGGTGCTCCTGTCGACATGCCCATCAACGCAATCCCCTTCCCCTCAATGTCTCTAAACCCCATCTCAAGGGTTTGGTAGTTGGTCATGATCTTTCCCAAGGTGATCAACCACTAGACTTACGATACCACATCTGTGTCAGATAGGTCAACTTCATAAAATGTGTCTCTCACGGTGTAGTTACCTAGCTTTACCTCCAAGTCTGGGACTCTGTCTATAAAATCCACTGTGTGGCCATCTACTACTGCAACATCAAACCCATCAAAATCCTGTGTCTGAAGTGCTCGCCTCGATACCAATGAAGCATCAATGAAGTTGCGGGTGGCCCCACCATCTATCAGGGTAATTGCCTGATGTCCCTGAATAGCCCCTATGATCCGAAGGGTGTCATACCTAAGAATACCAGAAAGGGTCGGTATGAATCCTCCCTTTGTTGGTGCTCGTTTGTTAGCCTTCTCACGAGGCTTTGGTACTACGGGTGGTTGGGCCCCTACCGATGTCGGTGCTCTCTGTGGAGGCTACTCCTCTTTCCTAGTGGATCCACTATCTTGTTCCCCCTCATCACTATCGACACTGTCTACTACCACCTCAATATAATGAATCTCTCCTTTGCCCATGCACCTATGGTCGGGGACCCAAGGGTCCTTACAGGTGAATCCAATCTTCTTCCGCATAAGCTCTTGCCTTGTCTCATCATCCAAATTCTCCTTGCCCTTCCATTCTCTATGGAATGGCTTCCTGCCTCTGTCCTTCTATGGCACAAAGGGTTAGGAGAAAATTTTAGTTTTTGGCATTGAGTTTGCTAGATATCTAGTGTGTAGGATGGAATCATGTAATGTGTGAGGCTTGTAGGCCTTTACCCATCCTCTCAAGGGTTCTATGATCCCCTTTGTGAAAATCATGACCAACCTAGGCTCTGGAATATCTGTCATCACCATGGATACCCTATGGAACTCTGTGATGAATGCCTCTGGCATGTCAGTCTGCCTCAACTAAGCTAAGGCACTGAAATGGATCTTTGGATCCCTCCTATCAAACATGTCCATGATCCTCTCTGTGAACTCCCTGTAAGAAGTGATGTGATTGTGACCCAACGTCACTAGTCCATGATGCCACCACTCATGTACCTCACCCTCCAAATATAGGGTAGTGAAATTGATGGCCTCAGTCTCATTCATCTAGTTGATGTTGTAGTACATGTCCAGTTTTTGTGCCCAAGCTCTGGCAGTGCATTTGGATGATCTGTTGAAAGAAGGTATAGTGATTTTACCAACTTTTCGGATGAATTCTATGTTATGCCCATGTTGTTGTTGTTGTTTTCCTCCCCTCTCAGTATCTCTGGGACGGTTCCTAAGCCCGAGTCCACAATACTCAACTAGGGTCATGTCCTGATGAAACTTTGGTCCCAATGTTGGAATCATGTCGCTTTTCTCCTCATATACCTTTCCAAAACACTGATTTTCCGTTGACTTCTAAATTTTTCTACCTCACTCATTCGCCCTTCTATTTTTAGCTCAAAATCACTTAAAGGCGCTTTTACCCACTTTTCACTTAATGTCGCTTTGAAATTATAACATCCTCTAGTAAAGTAACATCAAGTGACCCTGTTTTCCCCTGAATCTCCCTAGATATACTCTAACAAGAATTTTTATACTATTAATACCTCCTCTCTGGAGCTCCTATTCGGAAAGGGACATTACTGTAATGTCCCCACTTTGGGACATCATCACAGTGCAAAGGTTTATGATGACCAGAGTATCTAGATGGGTGTTATAGAGAGTACAGGGGTTATTGAGAGGCATTGTGAGGTCCAAATTTTGATTTCTCATCATTATGAGCCATTCCGCATAGGTTGGATTTGGTTCCGTTGCATTCCGATGATTTCCATGATTTTGACTATTTTGAGCTATAAGTCAATTAAATTCACTGAAGAGGTCATTTTGGGCACATTACTTGGAGGAACCTCTCAGTGTAATAGCTCATTGGAATCAGGCAGAGAAACACTACAAGATGGGATTCCTAGAAGTGACTTTCAGTGGCCAGGGAAGCCACAAGGAGAGATAAGGCGCTTTTTAGAGGTAAAAAGGTTAATTAATTAATTAAATATTAATAAAATGAAAGTCAATTTGGAGGGACAAGTGGAGCCAAAAAGTATAAAGGAAAGGCAAGGGCCTCTACTCATTATTCATGTATGATTATCTTTTGATATATGGCTTTTATCTAGTGAGCCCATCATTGGGGTTTTTGAGGGTTTTGACTTAACAAACCCTAGAGGACAATTTGGTGGTGAAATATTCCACCTAGCTTGTCCCAAGCTTGGTCTCGGAGATGCAATATGCTCCCACACCATTCTAGTTCCAGATCTACTCAGTTGCAAGAGGACTCCACATTAGTTACTTGTGCAGATAGAGAGAGGGCGCACCAGTTGGGGGTTTCCAGCAAGGGAGGGCACACCATTCTTGGAGAGAGATTCATTATAGGTGATTGGCAGGGCTTTTGGAGATTCTATCACTTGGGTATTCATTGCAGGGCTTTGGACATCATATCTAGTCCATTCTTTGGGAGTTACCACGACTAGATCATCATCTAGAGGTTGGGATGGCTTTGGGAGAGAGAGGACTATTTTGTGATTCAGTGATTTGCAGATATAGGAGGCTATACCTCATATCTGACCTTGAAACTTCTTCCAGGGGTTTGTGATTGCCCGATCTATCATTTTGGAGAGTTTTAGGAGGTTTGGAGGTCTCATTCACCCAAGCCGAAATATCTAAGGTTTCAGGCATTCAGGGGGGCGCACCATTCAGTGGAGGAGTTAAGATCCACAGGGTTTGAGAGTGACTTTGGAGATTTGGGCACCTAGGTTGTCCTTACAGTTTCCTGATCTATCAGTTGGCATATTTCTGGGGGTGATTGGACACTTTTGGAAGCACGGCCGAATTGTTGAGGAGCTTCAGCTATCCAGTAGGGCGTGGCACCTTTCTGCTAGGGGGTTTAGCATTCTTACGTCCCATATCTACTCGTATTCAGTCTTCATTGTATATCCAACCTTTGGAGGCTTATTATAGTCTCCTATTGGAGCATTTTTTATCATCTCTATTGTCTATATTCTTGGCCATCTGTTGAGCATTCCATATCGGCATCTTCATTGTAGCAGGATTCTCTATTTCATGAATAAAAGTAGATTTGAGATGTTTTGGCTTGTCTATCATATTGCATATGGTTGAGGTATGTTCCATGGTTATATATTCTTGTTATTTGCTATAACACACATATAAACACATCATTAAACCCTAAGTCCGAAATCAAGAGGCCATTCAACAAGTAAACGCATGTAAACAAGTAAGTCAACAAAGTGTTTGACGAAATACCACAACCAGAAAAAGTTTAAAAAGACACCAAAACTGTGATGATCTTGGCATAATGGCTTGGGATCATTACAATTACACTAGATTAGAATACAACCCTAATTTGTTAACCTGAATTATAAAACCATGGGCTAAGCCACAAATCTATCCATGCACAACAAAACTGCCAAAAGTAAAAACTATGTACTGAAAACCATCCAAAAACAAATGAGGGCTCCACCCCCTTGCAACCCCCCGTAAAAAGGGGGATTTCCCCCCCATGACCCCCCGGTTGTTGTTTTTTTTGCATACATGGGGTCACAAGATTAAATAGTCAACAATCTAGTGCGGCAATGCCCATTGTTTCTCTGCACTATGAGAATTTCTTAGTGCTCACAAACTTTGTCAATGAATGTGAAACATTGTTTGAAATATTGACCTTCATCAACAACACATTCTTGCCTTCAACCATGTCTCTAACAAAGTGGTACTAAAAATAAATTTCCTTTTCTTTGAATTATAAGTCAGGTTCTTTTCCAGGAAGATTGCACTCTGGTTGTCACAATCTATCCTTACAACTTGTTGTACCAACCCAATTCCTGAACACTATCTTTGTAACCATATTGTTTATTTGATTGCATGAGTGGTTGTCATGTATTCAGATTCTTTAGTTGAGAGTGCCACTACATTCTTCTTTTTACTCATCCAATTGATTGCTCCTCCAAATAGGTTAAAGACATACCCACTTGTAGATCTTGTGCGATGAAAATCTCTGACCTAGTTTGCATCAACGAATGTGTGTATGGCCAACACTCTATCCAATCCTAGTATTCCTTAGTAGCACAATATATAACTAGTAGTGCCATGCAAATACCTAAAAAACACTATTTACTGTTGTCCAATGCTCCTTCCATGGTTTGAACATATATCTGCTCAAAACCCCCACTGCATATGCAGTGTATTTTGAGAAATTGTAAAGCACGGTGTTGTCAAAACATTATTTATTGCATCGTAATTGGTTTATGAATGTAGATAAGATGCCCCCCAAGGAATATTCTGGTGAATATTACAGTTAAAACGCCTAAGGGGAAACAAAAAGAAAAATACGATGGTTCATTGAACAAGTTGGACAAGTTCGATGATGCAATGGATGATTACATTCCAGTTATCTATATTCCAACTGCCAAAGAACCTTTATTACATCCAATATTCAAGTATGTCGAGGCCAATACTATCTCAACAATTCTTTTACCAAGATGGAATGATTTGTTCCTGAAATTTAAGATTAAAGATTACCCAGGTATTATTCCCCATAGTGACCTAATAGTCAAAGAAGTTGATGAAAACGTTTTTGTAAATATCTGAAGGTATCGACTGCACTCTGTTGCAATAAGAGAACTGGTATTTCCTTGCTCTGGGGCCATAGAATGGATTATTTACCAAACTCTCCTAGACAGAGGTATGTTTCTTCATGATTTAGGCAAATTTGTTGGTACCTTTATGCTAGAACATTTAGCTACATACTATAAATTCTACAAACTCGAGGTCTCATTAAACATTTCCTTTGTTAATAATTTCTATGATAAAAAGGACAATGGGAAAGTTCTATCTAGATGGTGTAAGGAGGACAAGAAAATAGTTAACATAACTAGTGGATGGTATTCCATAACCAATCTTAGAGAACCAAACATGTATGCATTTGATGGTTCTAATATGTTGTTTATATGGGGAAAAGGATTGTTCGAGGTTTTTAGATGCATGGCTTCTATTGGCTCACATAATGGTCATGACGGGTAAGATGTTCAATCAGGGAGGCATTTTGTTGAACCAATTAGGAATGATGATTGAAAAATTCCAGTAGGAAAAGAAAACACTCGACATTATCCCTACCTTTAATATGGCTTCCTAATTGCTTGATGTTATTTGTGCTAGCAATATGTTCCCAGGGTTAAGTCTGAGCTGGAAGATATTTGAGGCTCTAGTCCATGTATACTTCCAGGATTTATGAGAACACAAGTACAAGAAAATATATTATGATATTTGTGATCATTTTCTGACCAGATGTTATCATATTATATTTTGTAAGGAATGTCCTAGGTTGTCTACAGATTCAAAACGGTTGATTAATCACATAGGAAATTGGTATGTTCAAGAGAATTACACTTACATTAGGATCTTTCGTGTGACTGGGCCACCCTACTTTCTACCAAATCATGTACCTAACCACCCGATGATTGGAGAAATTTCATATCAAATTATGTATCATGGATTCAATGCCTCCCTCCTTAAGGAGGTATATAAGAAGATTTCCATTCCACGTGGTTTTAAGTTGGGGCACTATTTTATTAAGGATCCAAAACAGGTTCGCCAGGAGGCAATCATCTATTAGAGTATCGTTTATCTCCAAGACAATTTAGGAGACATGACCTGAAAGGGCTTGTAGCCAAACATTGTGAAATTGTTTCAACATCATGGTCGTATAGCCATGAGAAATGGAAGGATGAGTTGTTCCTCCAAGACGCCAATAATTGGGAAGGGGTACTAGAGTGAAAAAGGAACCCACAACTCATAATATTTAAAACCCTATGCTTATATGAAAAATTGGTTGATTTAGAAAGAATGATGATGGCCAAGAGATTGAGAAAAGAGGTTGAAGAAGCCCAAAGAGTAGAAGATCTCAGGTTGAAAGGGAACGAATAAAAAAACGAAGAAGAAGAAATAGCTAAGAAGAGATAAGAGGAGGTTGCAACAGAACTTAGTAATATAGAGCCAATACTGAGGGAATTTTCAAGACCAACAACCTACAAGTACACCCAAAGAGGTCATTGACTTGACAAAAATTGAAGAAAGTGTCTCTGAGCAAGAGGAGAAAGAATAAAAAAAATAAGGGAGAAGAAGATAAGCATGAGAATGATACTACTAAAGGTAACACAACTGAGTATAATGCACAATGAGGTTGCTAATCAATCACATAAATTGTCGAAAGGAAAATTTGTTGATAAGGGAAAGGAAACAATGGTAGAATGGTTCCATACCTTCAGAATTTTTCAAAATGTATTGACATGGGTGGATAGGAAGATTCTGAACCTAGTCGAAGAGATCATTGACTTGGAATCTATAGGCTATAACCGATGGAGGCAAGCCATAGTTAGGAGGACGCAGAAAAGGAAAAGGTTGATGTAGATAGTGTTGTTGTTTGCACTACCGAAGAGCCTCTATTTGTTGGCATGTTTTCAGGCAGATGTGCTTGTCATTGATGGCAAGATCAGAGTATGCAGTGATGGAAAAACAGGGACAACGTAAACTCAGAAGAGATAGTGCAGTGGTGCATGAAGAGTGCAAGAGTGTGATTGTTTATTTGATGACAAACAAGCAGGCAAGGAAGATCAGCAGCGCAGGGATAATTGCATGGAAAGATCAGAAGCGTAAACTCAACTTTGGAGTTTCGGATACCGGGAATTGGAGGAGTCAAGGAAGCAACTCCAGAAAAGAATGCCGAAATGGTGAAATGCGAAACGTCGGAATACGCTGATCCGACTCCATTTCGAAGTTTCGAATAACGGGAGATTGAGAAGTCAAGAGTTGAGACTCTTCAACACAGGAGTCCCGGAGCTGCGAAATCCGGAATCCCGAAATTCTGAAAGAGGCACATCAACAAGAGTTTTATAGACCGAGAAATAACTCTATTTCAGAGTCCCAGATACCGGGAGTTGAAGTGTCAAAACACTTCACTACAGGAGTCTCGGTATCCCGAAATGCGAAACGTTGAAATCCCGAAAGCAGGAGACAGTTCTGGATACCGGGAGTTGAAGTGTCAAAACACTTCACCACAGGAGTCCCGAAATCACGAAATGTGAAACACCGAAATCCCGAAAGAAGGAGACGGTTCCGGATACCGGGAGTTGAAGTGTCAAAACACTTCACCACATGAGTCCTGGAATCGCAAAATGCGAAACGCCGAAATCCCGAAAGCAGGAGATAGTTTCGGATACCGAGAGATGGAGGAATCAAGTGTCGAGACTCCTCATCACAGGAGTCCCAAAGTTGCAAAGTGCGAAAAGCCGAAAAGTTGATCTGACTTTATTTCAGAGTTTCACAGACCGGGACTTGGAAGTGTCGAGAACATTCACATCTAGAATGCCGAAATCGCGATATGCGAAATCGCGAAGTGATCTGGGCCGATAGATCTAGGAGGAGAATGTGGCAGACCACGAAAGAAAGGACAGGTGGAATACTATGACACGTGACACGATCAGACAGCGACAAGTGTCGAGTTTATTAGGCATTTTAGGCCACTGGAAATCACAATTCTGAGTGACACGTGACAACCACTTTGGTCACGACATGTCATCGAGTGACGCAAGACTGACCTTACTCCGAGAGTTTTTGCTTCGGGATTTTTAACTCCTTTACTCCCCCAAAGTCCCGAAGGCTGAAGTCTCAGGGCAGAGGATAGCCGTCCGATCACCACAGATCGAGGACCGTTGATTTGAATATCAAAGCGCTTGTGTGATTGGAGAGGGATCATATTTCGGTGGTCACATCGTCGAAGAACTATAGAAGAGAACTCGAAGTGGCAAGCTCCATTTCAGAGTTTCAGCAATTGGGACTTGGAGAGTAACGAAATATTCACAACGGGGATCCTGAAATGCCGAAATACGAAATGGAGAAATGAACGCAAGATTCAATGAAGTCAATTCAATGGTGTAGATGAATATGGAAAAGATCAGAGGGATACTGTTGCACCTAACAGTGTAATTGCTAGAAACAAATGATGGTTTCTGCCAGAGTATGAGCTCGTCTATGACAGAGAAGACGAAGAGTCTCAACTACCAGAGAAGTTGAGGAATCTCGAGATAACACCCAATGATGATGGATGTGTGGGCAAACTGGTAGAGAAGTTGAAGAGTTACCATGATGATAAGGCAGAGCAGTCTGAATGAGCAGGAGATGCAGAACAGAGTGAGAGAACGTGGCACACAGGAGATGGGATAGTTGTGGAAGAGTAAAGTAGAGAAAACACCCCGATGTGGAGGAGATTGGAGGCGGTAGAGAATGGAAGAGCAAGAAGGAGATCACATGCAGAAGGTGCAGAGAGAGTATAAGAATGTTGAACAAAGAAGAAAGGGGAGCGACTGTTGAGTGTGTTTGAGGTGTGAAGAAGGAGGCAGAGCACAACAACAGTAATGCACATAAGGAGAATGGTGCATTGAAGGGACATGGCACAGAGAGAATAAAAGGCAAAAGAATAGAAAGAACAAGGAGTTTGCATAAGACACTGATGTAGACAGAGCAGCGCAGTGTAGCAGAACAGTGATGAGACCAGTAAGCCATTGAAGAACTTTATATCTCTATAATAAGTCTTAATAAAAAAGATTTAGATTTCAGGGTGGTAGGGAGGTGCTAGGGAGGACTGTTGTCCTCAGAGGTTCAAGTGTGTGCTTGAACAAAGGGAGTTGTAGCTTTCATCTGGTTGCAGCCAGAAAAACCAGGGTGATAGGGTGGTGCAAGGGAGAACTGTTGTTCTCTGTTATACAGGTTGGTGCTTGTGTGACTGGAAGTTGGTGCTTCCATCCAGTTGGTACTGGAACACTTAGGGAGTTGGTGCTTCCTTCTAGTGGGTGCTAGAGAAACCAGGGAGTTGGTGCTTCCTTCTA
>SNQJ01S0158115.1:28628-38926 GCA_010110895.2 Picea sitchensis
ACTTAGGGAGTTGGTGCTTCCTTCTAGTGGGTGCTAGAGAAACCAGGGAGTTGGTGCTTCCTTCTAGTTGGTGCTAGAGAAACCAGAGAGTTGGTGCTCTCAGCAAGTAGCATCTTGCAAAACAGAGGTTGCAACCTCATTATGAGTTGGTTCTCATATGTATAATAATGTAAAGAATGTAAAGATTACTTATCATATAAAGAAGAAGAGGTTTTTACCCTCTATGGGTTTCCTAAGGAAATATCTGTCTCTGAGTACCTCATATGTGTGGCTGATACTGAATGTGCTATTACTTATTTCCTTGCATTATTTTGATTGTCATTGAGTACTTTGTAGAGAGTTTAAAATAAGCATAATTGTTTAAGCATGGTAACAACTGATTCATCCCCCCGCTCTTAGTTGTCCAACACTATTTGATACTAAGAAAGAAAATCTCAGTGAGCTTGTAGTTGTAGGGGTATAAATATCTCACACTACCATTGAAAAAGAAAGATCCGATGAAACCGAGGTGGAGAGTATGAAGAAAGAACTAGAATTCTTAAGAAACCAACTGGATTACTATCATGGGTATTCAATTGTCGTGGTTAAGTTTAAAGAGGACATACAAGAAGAAGACCTTAGAAATTTATAGGTCAAGATGAACTTTGTTGCCAAAGTTGCATATTTACATGAGGCAACTTTTCAACTATCAATTATGCATAAGGAGGTGCTGAAATGGAATGAAAAGCAAGCAAATATGCAAGATAAAGTCGATTACATTATGGAAATTCAAAGAGTTCATGGTAATGAAGAGCATGACATTAGTACGTTGACAAAATAAGGATGTGCCAGGATACAAAGGTCCTTGAATTATTGGAAAGAAGTATCAATGACATCAAAGGATAAATCAAAGAAGGAATGGAAATTATGCACAAAGCTATGGCAGTGGTTGAATGAGACCATGTTGAACAAGAAATTACCTACGTTCATCTTGAGGATTTTTGGTCATTCGATCAAGTAGTAACAGACTTTGAGAAAGTGGATGAAAAATGAGAGAATCACCTTAGAGGAATTACATTGATTGAGTGTGACCACATAAAAAAATTCCTAGTCAAGGAAATAGGAACACATGCCAAAATAGATTTTATGAATCCAGAGATCGAGAAATATGCCCAATGTTTTAGGTGGGAGAATGAAAGTCTTTGTGTACCCATGGATAACCACATGTTCACTCAATAACATTTCTATGAGGAGAGATTTCAACAATGGGTCAATTATGATGTCGAGCATGCAACAACCACGGGGGCTTCACCCAGAAGACAATACCTTAACAGGTTCATTCATAAAGGGAGTAAAAAAATTATCCCAAACCTAAGGCAATATATTGAGGTGTATTAAGGGGAGGAGGGTATAAAATATCCAAAAATCCAAATCTGTGTGCATGCTCAAGAGGGGTTTCAAAAATAGAAAGTGGCCAAAAATCTAAATCCATGATCATTTTATTTTACGTAGTTACCTCTCACAATGAAACCATATCCCGATAAGAGTCAACGAAACCCTAGCTGGATCAAAGACATTCGAAATCAAGGAGATTGTTACGGTTTGATTATTCAATGGATTCTTCTTCACAACAAGAAGATGATGAATTCGATACAAATGATTACTGTGAATGAAGGAATATGACTTCGAATATGTTTGATCTTCTCAACGACGATGACAATTATGATGTCTTGCATCTTGATTTCATTCCTTAGGACAAGATGATAGTTATAAAGGTTGCTCAACCTGCTTAGGTAGGGTTGTCCAAGCTACAGTGCAAACCCTTGCCTCTTGCTCAGGCTGGTTAGTATAAATGTCTACTTAGTTGATTGTCCACGTTTTCAGTATATTGCTCCACAATGCATTGTATGTGGTTGTTTTTAGATTCTAGTTATTCGGTTGATGAAAGATTTTCGTTTTGCATATTGTGTTGTAGATTTTTGAAGCTTTGTATCCTTTGAGTGGATTAAGATTTCTAATGTGGATATTTTAGGGATGATTTGTTTGTTTTGAGTATTGGGGTTATGGTTTATGGAAGTTTTATGCCCTTTGAGTGACTATAAATTTTATGCATTTGGTTGTTGTGTTCTTAGAGTTTCTAGTGTTTTTTACCATAAATATATATGATATTTATAGATAAATACATGATTTTAAGATTTTTTAGGATATTGCATTGGATTTTAGTGTTTTCGGGGCTTATATGCATTTTGAATGTTTGTCCATTAGATTTACTCGAGGTCACATGCATTTTAGTTGCAGGGTTGTCAATGCCTTTAGAAGATATTTAATTATCCATGCAGATTTGTTACGACAACTCAACTTGCCAAGTCTATTGTTTTATAAACAATGTATTTGGATGATTAGGTTCATGTTTTGTTGTAAATGGTTTGAGAATCATCCCTCCAAGTTTGAGTGATGTAGTCCAATGTGGACTATTTTTTAGTTGAAGTGTGAGACTTGAGGGGTGGCTATTAGGTGGAAAATTCCTATGACTTGCACTTGGTCTCATCCCTCAGATTGGTGCAATGGATGCTAAAGCAAAAATGGATCATTGTTGACTACTTAATACCCTTGCAAGTTTCCACCTCACCAATGAATCGAGGCCTCAATGGCTTAGGATTAGTAGTTGGCAAAGAAGTAAATATCAATTTCAATGTATCTCTCCATTCACCCTTCTTGACTTTCTTGTTTTTTGTTATAGCAAGTGGCGTTGCTTTTACAATACATTTTTTTTATCCATGCACCTACATAGTATTATTTGCTCATGTGTTTTACTTATATTTTTGCACATTTAAGGTGTTGGTTCTTCATATATTTCATTGAAAAAATATATGATTGTATGTACTAATTTGCTTGTCAAATTCTTTTGAAAAACCATTGCCAGAATACAATGGTATTGATATTTGAAAAGGTTTTTGCATTTTGAGTGTTTGATTGTGATGGATGCAATGGGCCATCTTCAATTGTTCTCCCTGATGAAAACACATTTTCTTAATACCAAAACACTTTTAAAAGTCAGTTATGCTTCCAACAAAATATCAAGTCCCGCAATCAAGTTTTACCTTATACTTGACTGCACTTTTTACATTCTAGTCATGCTTCAACATTATTTATTTATTTAACACTTTTTATTAGATTGTTGATATTTTTTGGATGTTATGTTTATTCATGTGGATTTGTCTACACTTCTTAATATGTTGTAATTTCATTAGAAGCAGTGGATTACCCCTTGGTGTTTTCATAAATGAGAATCATTCATAGTTGTAGTAGAGGTTTTTTATTGTTTTGTTTCATGTTGTGTTGTGTTTCTTGTAGCAATAATCATTACCATAACAATATTCATGACATCCAGTGGAAATCCATCTTGAAATGCAAGCTCAACAACATATTAAAAGGTGTCTTCAAAATGATATCACTCCTTAGTCATCCTTTGGTCAATATTTTACTCGGATTGTAAGTAAACGATGCATACAGATGGTGACACAGGGTATTCATTCAGTGAACCTATGACATAGCACCTACATTCATGGGACATTAAAGAATACCACTAATTTCACTAGATATTGATAAATACCTCCAAAAATCCTTTTGTTGAACCCCCTTCCGAATACATATTTTCAATAAAAGAAACCCTTGTTTTTACTAGATACCCCTTTTTATACCCCCCAATACCTATAAACACCCTGATACCCACACCCCCCCTAATACCTACAATATATTGAATCTACTATTCATGATTTAAAAACTGTCTTTATGAATGAATGTGATAAGATATTGATGGACAAGGTGAAGCCCCTGTAGATGATGACAACGAGGGCCTCTAAAGGAGTTTCTCGCCCAATATCCTCTGTCAAACATCACCCATAGATAGACATCATGAAAGGCCTTTTCTTATCCTTGGAAACATATTCAATCTCACCTTTATACCAACTAAATTTGAATACTCCCCCTTTTTTAACAACGGGAAGTAAGGGTGATAATGGTGTTGTGACTTAGTATTTAAAACAACACTTCAAAACAAGCTTGAAATGAAACTATTTTGAGCCTAGGTTTACTGCTCGAAATTATATTTAGATCTATTGTCTTTTCCTCCATAGAAACATATCTCATGAAAGGCAAGATCACACATGAAACTCAAACATGCCAAAACATCTTTGTTTTATAGATTGTCGAGTGATATACATCAAAATTATATATACAATTACTTTGATACTTGAATAATGTTTATAGAATGACACAGATACACATTTACAAAGGGGTAGAGCCACAAAATGTTTATCAAAATACTTGAGGCTTTATAAAGATTATGCACAGATTATGACTTTGACACTTTCAACAATATAGAAAAGAAAAGTAATAAAATACAACATAATTTTTATGATGGCTCAATGGAATGGTTATTTCATTAGTATAGTATGATAACAATTAGGAATGTCATGGGTGATTATGATGGTTCAATTCATGAAGTTATAGCATATTTCATTGGATGAAAATTTTGTTTAGGTGAAATATGAATTTAGTTCATGTTTTAGAAGCAACAAGTTATGTTATCTACGTTTACTATTTCCGTTTTGAATTGGGTTCAAACATTCACCTCCCACTTCCATAGTGTGTATTATTCCATAAACTATGTCATTTTTATTGCTTAACATGATCTTTTTGTTTTTGGAATTGGCATTTTTTTTTTTTTCCCTTTTGTCTTAAGGGTGTTTCTATTTCTATTTCTTGAACTTGCTCCAAGCATATTGGTTAATTTATTAAATGTAAAACTTGAAAGGAAATTTGTATTTCGAAGAATTTGATTTCGATCAATAAAAGTTATAAATTTAAAATGGTTAAGAGTTATCAAATAGAAAAAGGTACCATTAAAGTAAGCTTTAAATTTTAGTGTGCCATGAATTTTAAATTTGTTTTACTCTTATCCAATAAAAATATAAATAGTATTTTAAAAGCTTTCTTGACCATAACAATAGCTTTAAAAGCTTTCCTAAGGAAAATGGCAGATTTCCTGTAACTTTCGTGTAAATTAATGTATGATGCTCTTATAATACCAACCCATGTCCAATTATACATTTGTATTATGTTACTTATAAACTCTTATTACCCTAGGTTTGATCTTGTGACTTTGGCTGGTTCTCTTAGTTCAACTTCTTAGTGGGATTGAACCGGTCGATGGAAGTCAATAATGTGAAGCAGAACCTCGTATTTTGTGTTGAAATGAACCCGCAAGCTTCTATGGTAAAGTATCAGATCGATTTGAAGCTTGCAGAGCCTTCCGGATGGAAAGCACAACTTCCACATCTATCCGCCTGGCACAAAAGTAATGAATACAAAAAGTCATTTTTGTTTTCAAGTTCTTAAAAAAAGATATAGGCCTGCGATGTTGTTTAGAGAAAAAAAGTTACTTATTTTGGAAAAAAATAACATAAAATATTTTACATATATTTCATTTGTCTCAGTGTAGGTATGCAAAGTTGTTTAAAAAAAATTAAGTATTATAAAATATTTTACTTATAATATTTTTAGTATATTCGATTTGTTTCACGGTGCCCCTAGAAACATGTTATACAAACTTATTTTAAATCCTTAAAAAGTATCATTAATCCAATGACAATCGAGACTTCATAACTGAGGGATAAAACTCATGGCCTTTAACCATGTAATCGTAGATTCCATCTATGGCTTTTTAACGATATAGGCTTGCATTTAATCATTTGGATGTATATTAATATTGGTAAGAGTAATCCCAATATGTTTAAATCATATTGAAGGATTCTTTCCTTCAACTAAAGAATATAGTTAGATGGTTGTAAACATCATATCTCTACATATTTTATTTTCTACAAAGTGTCGTAGCTTGTTTAATTCTTTTTTCTATCTATTTATCATTTAGATTGAAGAGAATTTTTTATTACGTTTCCTTTATAGTCATGAACAAATAATGATGCTAGTTCTTAGAGATTATTTAGAGTGGATATTTTAACTCTTTTCGGTATTAGTGTATAACCCAACACTTAAAAGAAGAGTCTCTCCATTGTATCTTGAACATGACCCTAATACATTAATTTTAGATGCTTCTTAGTTGCAATAATAATACTGGTCAACTGGCTAAACAAGGATTAAAAAGTGTTCAAATATAAAATATTAGGCCTCACCAACGTCAAAAGATTCAATTTAAAAATTATCTAAGCGAGTGTGTCTCACAATAACACATGTCTCCTATGTATTTGCGAAAGAGCATGGAGTATGTTGGTGTTCTTATTTCAGAGGAAATGCCTTTTACCTAAAACCAACAGTCCCAATCCCTCAAGTAGAATTTGTTGGCAATGTTTTGTCATTTGATTTTCTGATTTTTCACAAGTTGTACTTGAGAATCGTGAATAAATTGCAAGGAAAATACTCTTCTTTGATTTCCATTGTCTCAAGGTATGAAGTTGGTTGCATCTCAATGTAAATTAATATTATAAAATATGAAGTTGGTTTCATCTCAAGGGATGAAGTGTTATAAAATATTTTACTTACAATATTTTTAAGTATATTCGATTTGTTTGACAGTGTACATAAAAACATGTTAAACACACTTATTTTAAATCTTTAAGAAGTCTCAGTTATCCAATGACAATCAAGCCTTCATAAATCAGGGGTAAACCTCGTGGCCTTTAACCATGAGGTCATCAATTCCATCTATGGATTTTAACCATATAGTCCTACATTTTAATATTTGGATGTACATTAATATTAGTAAGAGTAATCTCAATATTAGTCACACGAGGTTTCAATCATCTTGAAGGATTCTCTCCTTCAAGTGAAGAATATATGTAGATTGTTGCAAACATCATCTCTTTACACATTCTATTTCCTACAAAGTGTTGTAGCTTTCATAATGCTCCTCTCTATTTATATTTTAAATTCAACTTAATGATTAAATCAACAAGTTCAAGCAAATGTTCGAATACGTCTCCTTTATAGTCATGAACAAATAATGATGCTAGTTCTTGGCGTTCATTTAGAGTGGATATTTTAACCCTCTTCAATGTTACTCTATAATGTATAACCCAACACTCCAAAGAATATTCCCTCCATTGTATCTTGAACATGCCCCTAATACATTAATTTTGGATGTCTCTTAGTTGCAATAATAATACTAGTCAATTGGTTAAAGAAGGATTAAAAAGAGTTCAAATATAAAATATTAGGCATCACCAATGTCAAAAGATTCAATTTAAAAATGTTCTAAAAGATTGTGCCTCACAATAACACATCTCTCCTTCTATGTATTTACGAAAGAGCATGGAGTATGTTGGTGTTCTTATTTTGGGAGAAATGCCCTTTACCTAAAACAAACAGTCCCAATCCCTCAAGTAGAATTTGTTGGCAATGTTTTGTCATTTGATTTTCTATTTTTTCACAAGTAGTACTTGAGAATCGTGAATAACTTACTAGGAGAATACTCTTCTTTGATTTACATTGTCTCAAGGTATGAAGTTGGTTTCATCTCAATGTTTATGTTTTATTGGTTACATCATATAAGTTATAAATGAGGATCTCCTCCACTCCCCATTTTTTTGTTTTCTTTCATCCATGAACCCAAAATGATTTTGGGTGCTACAATCAGTAGTCTTTCATTTGGGTACTTAGTAAAAACAAATTTGAATAAAGCTAATCATAAGGAAACACTTCATGGTCATGATGCATTTTCCAAAATCAAATCACTAGGTTCTTCAACTATAAGATTCTTTTGCAAAAAGTTAAAACCATCATTATGGTGTGATTTCATGTGTTTTTTCATATGGAAATGCAAAAAAAGTTTGTGTACGGTGGTTCTCTACTCTGAGCTTTTGTAGTTAAATAAACCCCCTTCCTAAAAAAATGCATGACCATGATTATACTTAAGAGGTGAAATTATCATAACACCAAGCTCTTGAACCCAAGGCTATCTTATTGCAATAGCATATCCCTATGTTGGGATGTTAGTGAACATGTTTGCTTATTTTTGGATTTTTTTGATTTGTGGGCATATAATAGTTTCATCATGTTCCATATCAAGGGTGCAAATAAAAAGGGGTATTGAAAATGCCATGAAAAAAAATGATACCTCGGATATTTGGTAAAAATAGGGGGTTTTAAAATTGTACATATGTATTGGGGGAGGGGAGGTTCAACAAAAAGATTTTACGGTTTTTTTCAACATCTAGTGAAATTAGGGGTTCTTTAATATCCCGCAAACGAATGTGCTATGTCACAATTGCATTGAGTGAAGCCCCTGTGGCAGCAACCAAGACTCTGAGTTCAGATGTGGGGACTATAGAGCATGCAATATTCGAAACAAACGTAAAGGAAGGGGTCGAAATGCATGAACATGCAATTACTAAAATTGGCACATCACCCGAGAATTAGAAACACGCTAATTTATTTTACTTTTTTACTTTTTTTCTTTTACTATTTTAAAATATGGCATTAAGATTATAAATTAAAGACCAAAGGATGGAAGAAAGAACTTTGGACTCTTAAGCCAATTTTTGGAAAAGTTTAAGCTTAGAATTAATTTGAAACATTTTTTTAGATAAATGTGATTAGATCAATGGGGCTTTGATTTACTAACTAGAAATACTTGTGCATTTACCACGATCGTGGATTAATCTTTTATGGCGTGAATGTTTCAGTTACCTAGTAAGTATTTCATTTTTGATAAGTTATCTTACAACATTTATTGGATTACTAATGTTCTTAATAAATTCACTTTTCAATTATTTATGTTCAACATACTCATAGAATTAATTTTGAGTATTATAATTTTCATCTCTTTCAACTTTAGGATATGAGATTGTATGTTAACACTCTTTGGATGACTTATTTCCAAAAGGATTATGAATTATATATATGTCTATTGATTGCTTTATATGTTATCCTAAATATCAAAATTCCTTTAAATAGTTATATTAGTTTGTTTGATTAGTTCATTCTTAAAAATAAAAAAAACAAAAGAGAGAAAGAAAAAACCGTTAAAGTCCATTGAACGATTGTCAACCCATTAACTTGAAGGATTATTCCATACCAAATAGGGAGGAGTCCAATTGGGCCTCTTCATTGGGTTTAATACCTACTATTGAGCATTGGGAATCCATCCCCCTCAACAAGTTGCAACAATTTTTATTGCTATGATTTGAGTAAAGTTGTGACATAGGGGGTATCACACACCTCGTTCACTCAGGCCTTGGGAATACAGGATTCTTAGACACACTGATGGAACTAGTGTTATCACAATGAATTGAGATCGGTGCAATGTATTTTACCTCCAAGTCTGTAAGTGTCTGAATCATCCATAATACCTGAGTGCAATAGGTAGCAGCAGCAATGTACTCAGCCTCTGTGGTTGATAAAGAAATGGAACCTTTCTTTTTACTAAGCCATGCTACTAATGAGTCACCTAGGAAGAATTCTCCTTCACTGGTGCTTTTTCTCTCATCAACATAGTTTGCCCAATCTGCATCTGAATAAGCAGTTAACTGAAAATTCTGATTTCTAGGATACCACAGACCATAAGTCATTGTTTCTTTCAAATACCTGAATATCCTTTTGACAGCTAGTAAATGACTTTGTTTAGGTGCAGACTAATATCTTCGAACCATTCCTATAGCATGCATTATGTATGGGTGAGATGTTGTGGTGTACAACAGGCTGCCTATCATTGACCTATATGAACGTTGATCAACATAAGGCGAGTCATCATCCTTGCTTAATTTGCAGCTAGTAACCATAGGTGTGCCCACATGTTTAGAATCTTCCATTTGAAACCTTTTCAACATTTCTCCTAGATATTTTTCTTGAGAAATGAACATCCGTTCAAACCTTTGAGTAATTTGCAGACCAAGAAAAAAAGACAGTTCTCCTATCATGGACATTTCAAACTCAGATTCCATGGAAGAAGCAAACCATTGTACCAATGGATCCTTATTACATCCTAAGATGATGTCATCCACATAGACCAATACGATGAGCAAATTATTATCCTCTATTTTAATATACAGATTGCTGTCAGTTGTTCCTCTCTTGAACCCTTTGTATTTAAGATACGTATCCAGTCTGTGATACTAGGCTTGAGGGGCTTGTTTTAACCCATATAAATCTTTCTTCAGCTTGCATACTAAGTCAAGGTTATCAGACAGTTTGAAACCCTCTGGTTGTTCCATATAGACTTCTTCACTTAAATCTCCATTTAGAAAAGCTGACTTGACATCCATTTGATAGACTTTAAACCTTTTATGACAAGCATAGGCAAG
>SNQJ01S0158117.1:22057-42113 GCA_010110895.2 Picea sitchensis
TCCAAAAGAAGAGAAATAAAACAATACATGATTTCTATTAATGAAAAAAATGTATAGAGACTGTAAAAATCCAGAGTGCACGACTCGCTAGAATGGTGGAAACTTTATATATGAGAAGAGATGTGATGGATACATTCATTTGCAATAAGGTGATGACAATGAGGCTCTGAAGCCCTTTTTATGATAAACATGAATTCCAAAAACCTAGACATCAAAAAACCTAACCCTAGGAGATGAAGCACCAAAAGTCATGTTGGCCCAGTTGGGGTAAGTTAGTATATTAACTTCCTGGGGTCGTAAATATTGCATATGATCTCCATTTTATGTGTGTGATAGCCCGTTGGAAATGTATTTTAGAGAAATACACATTATTCCATCAAACTCTAACTATGTCTATAGTTTGACGGTGGAAATCCAAGAAAAAACCTATTTAGAGCCCCAAAACAGCCCTGGAAGTACAAAAATATGTACTTACATGAAAAATTCCAAAATAATCCTATTGGAATAGGTGGAAGGCCACCAATATCTACCTAGATATTGTGTATGGATTCAAGAAAACCCCATAAGTGCAGAACCCACAATTATAAAGAAATGTCCCCATTAAAGAGAAACTTGTTGAAATGAAAACTGTCAAGATGAGCTAGTTGGAAGTTGGGATATTTGTGTGGCCACCAATATCCACCTAGATCACACCTCCTTATTTATACTACATATATCTTGTTTTTCCACTTGTCCATGGAATCCTCAAAATCCGTGTCATAAGACTTGTCACTCCTCTAGCTTAACTCTCCATCTGCGAAGAGGTTGATGTAGTCCTCCCTGCATCCCATGATCTTGTAAATATTTTCAATGATAGAGATTTGTGCATCCTTGTCCACAGGCTCATTATACTTGTCACCTTTATAGGGATATAATGGAAAAACCACACACAGGGTGTCCGTTTTAAGGGACATCTACCTCTTCTTCAAGTTTAACATTGCATTATTGTCAAAGACCCAGTCAATGCCTAGTAATGCAAGATATGGATAAGATTCATCCATAATATTTATGACCTCAAAGTCGATCTTTGTTTTAAATCCTTCGATGTTTACCTCCACTTGCTCCAGACCACCTATTGAGTAGGTATTGTATTGATTGGCCAATTAGAGATCAATGGGATACCAAACTATTTTTTTTTCCCCCATCATATACCAGGATTTATTTGGAAAAATATTCACATCAAACCCCAGATCAAACATGACTCCATCCATGTCATAGCCACCAAGATATTTTGTCATCTTAAATTCTCGTCCAGTGCACTTTTTCTTTCTGACTTGACATACATCTCACTATGGAAGAAGATATGATATTGTTGCATCCACTCGCTATTTCATACAAGTAGCTAACATTTGAATCAAATTAATTACAACTTCTAGATCATTCAACAGTGATAAACAACAACGTAAGAAAGAAATTACTTGGTCTTCATATTCTTCCTTACAACCCAATTCATGTAATAATTTTGTGCACATTTCACATTGTGACTGCTCCTGGAATTATTCTGCATAATATTTATGCTTAGTGAGTTGTATCCTAGTCTTATTGTGAGCCTCCTTGATTGATCGTTGTGTCTTGCATTGGACCTCTTCACACACGCGGGCCTCCTCTAACAATCCTTGTGTCACACACCACAATTCGTTACGTGCATGAGCCTCTTCTAGCAACCTTTGAATGACGTGTTTCACTTCTTTGCAGATCCAAGTCTCTTCTAGTGATATTTGTGTTTCCCTATGCACTTCTTCCTAGATCCATACCTCCTCAAGTGGCCTCTATGTTGCGCATTGCAGCTCCTCACATGCTCTTTCCTTTTCTAGTGCTCTCTTCACATCACACAAAAAATGTTTTCTTGAGAAATATAAAACTTTGGAGGGGGATGAGGTTCCTTCCTTATATTTCCATTTGGTTTCTGACCTGTGCCTTCACCATGATGAAAGTCTACTCCTTCATTTCCCCCTCTGCATGTTACTACCCGAACATCAGCCTCCTCATTCTTTTTCTTATTCTTACATGGCTCGACATGCACCATGTTACAATTGGTGTTCTTGTCATACCACTTCTTTAATAAGTCACGATAATATTCGATGACATGCTCAAGAAAATAACAATATGCATAGAGAATGCATGGTTTGGTACAAAATTGTGAGGCATTATGTTGGCCCTTGACCAAGTTTTGAGGAACACTTGTTCATATTTGACCATTTTTGGGACTTCGACAACCCATCAAAGATGGAGTTCAAGGCGAAGCAGAGAACGTGGAAGCTAGACCCCCTTTTTGGGTCCTTTTTGGGATTTTGGGGATAATGTAATGGGTATGGGATGTCAGAACATGGGTTTACCCATGTTTAGGCCCCTTTTTGTAATGTATAAGTAGAAGTCTAGGCTATGTAAGAAGGAACCTTTTTTGAGGACACTTGAGAAGTGGCTTAGTGCTAAGAGCTAATCTGTGTGATATATTTGCAGAGCTGAGTGCAAGTATTGTAAGTGCTGAGTGCATAGATTGTAAGAAGGTTTTATGCTTAGAGCTACTTAGGGAAGGAGGATATAGAGAGTTGCGTAGATCTCCTATCCTGCGCAGAGTGGGTTTTGAGTCTCTGTGCTTGCAACCAGTTGGCCAACAATAATAGAGAAGAAGATTTGGTGGATGTAGCCCCAGGGTGGGGGTGAACCACGTAAATCTGTGTGTCATGCTTTGTGCTGCTACTGACATGTGTTTTCCCTCTCTTACTAAGTGCTATGACATGTTTAGATAGATTTACTTATGATTTGTGCTTATTAGATGTGTATAGATGATAGATTTGATATGTATGAAGTTGCTAAGTGATTGGTCTACCAGATCCGGTATGTTGTATGCTGCTAAGTGCTTAATCATCTTAGATCTAAGTATATACTGTAATGCTCTGTGTTATCTGCAGAGTGAGATAAGGGTTAATTCTAGGTGAACTATTGATGCTAAGTGCTTTGTTAAGTGTGTAATCACAGATCTGGATCCCAACTAAGGTTGCAGAAACCTGAGTCCTACAACCACCCCTGCCTCTACCTCGGGTGAGACTTCATTTGCTTTGCAGGTGTTGCCAAAAGGGTCAGTAGTTAGGTTTTTTTTGGTGCATTGTTGTAGTATTGAACCTTGGGTTTTCCCCTATGCCAACAAATGGTTCTGTTTCCAGGACCTAAAACTATGATTGCTGGGAACTAAGGAAGAAGAAGCTTTGTGCAAAGATTCATCCTGAACTTGTGGAAACTCTATGCGTAGATTTGTCTCTCTGATGCACATTACTCTACTTGACCTATGAAGCTTTGTGCTGAAGAAAAGAAGTTGGATCTGAAGAAAAGAGGTAAGATCTGTAAGCTTTGTGCTCTGATAACGGTAAGAATAGTGAAAGGTTTTTAGATCTGGAAGCTTTGTGCTAAATAAGTGGAAATTTTTATTTCTGAAGCATTAATTTAGGTATGCTTGATAGATTTTTTCCTAGCTTGAAAACTAGGGCATTTTTAGATGAAATAATGTTTTATATGAATATATCTGATAAGAATAATGAAAGATATGTTATACCTATGCATAGAAATAATGTTTGGACTAACAAGTGGATGCAGGATCCTAGAAAGAATTTTTTGTAGGCTAGCCATTATGATCCTAATGCACAGTACATAAAAAGTTGGGGATCATTGAAGAGAAAGAGAGTATTAACTCTTTGTTAAAGTTGCAGAAGACCAAGACACATTGCTAAGGAATGCCCTGGGAGAAAACCTAGTTGCCTCTGTTGTAAGGCTATGGACCATGAAGTACTGGATTGCCCTATAATGATTGCTAGACTTGAAAAGATGAATATGGAGCAAGAAAACCCTGAAGGAGATCAAGAGACTAAGATTATAGAAGAAACCTAGAAAGAATCATAGATTATGTTACTAAAAATGAAAGAAACCCTGAATGAACATAAAGATGTCAGTTTGTCAGGGATCTTCAAAGAAAAGGAGAAAATCGAAGTAAGAATAGGAGACTTCGACATTGAATGTACTCTGGATGAGAAAACACAGATGAACATTATGATAGAAATCACTTGGGAAACCCTAGGAAGGCCTGCTATGGTTCCTTCACTAGGAAAAATAGGGTTGTTTAAAGGAAAAATGGTAACCCTATGTGGCAGGATTACCCAGATAGCTATGAGTACCCATGGAGCTTCAACAGAGGAAGACTTTGGAGTTATTAAATTTATTGAGGACCCTACCCCATTTCCATCTTTGTTAGGCAAGATCTGGATTGAAAAAGACCATATCTGAAGAAGAGAAGAAAAGGAATCCCTAGAACAGAAGAAGCATGAACTCATGGAATTTATGACTAGAAGGATCGCCTACTTGATGAAAGAAAAAGAGAACAAATCTAAGCTATTGGACACCAGGGACATGGACGTCGAAGCTATAAGAGCATTAGAGGAACCACAGAAGATTGAAATACCTAATCCATATGTTGAAGGAGTATTACCCTCGGATCTGAAGAAAGAATATCAGCAGTGTGAAGTGACTATGTCGAGGGAGGATAGGAATCAGAACGGGAAAATACCGACCGAGTTGAATACTATCCGGAAGAAGGCCCGAAAATTAAGTAAGAAAAAGGTGAAGATTGAAAATTTAAAAGAGGTCCCAGGTGGAACACTGCAGAAGGAAAAATCATAGGAATTGAACTTCACCGAGATATCAGAACAACGACATATGGCACTTCGTCATGGCGAAGAAATCTAGCCATTGGACTGATATACCTGTTTGAATTTCACCCCGAATGGATAGAAAAACATTAAAGGATCATCGCCACACCATTGGACCTCACCATAACGGATAGATCTACAATAATGGAAGCTTCATACCCATTGCAAGCAGACCGTTGACAAATTTCCTATTTAGCTTGTCGCTCCATGCCCAAAGAACACTTTTGCCAACTGAAAATTCGAAGCCCATAGAACTAGTGATTGTATACAATGATCATTGCAAGTAGTTTTTTCATCATAGTGCAGTATCTGAGATCATCGTGCCCCAATTATCTTTTTCGATTGCGTATGTCCGACAAGCTCACTGCAGTTGAGGAATTCACCACAGAGGTCCTTATCGATTTAATGATTGAGAGATTCATGTCGGAAAGAGGAATGT
This sequence comes from Picea sitchensis, assembly GCA_010110895.2. Taxonomy (NCBI): domain Eukaryota; kingdom Viridiplantae; phylum Streptophyta; class Pinopsida; order Pinales; family Pinaceae; genus Picea; species Picea sitchensis. Next base: position 27,233 of record SNQJ01S0158117.1, read on the forward strand.
CCAATGGAGTCCAAGCATCATCGACGAGAGGAGTGCAAGCCTCCCCGTCGACTGCTCGAGCAGGAACATATTGAGCCGGCACAGAAAGGAGAACTAAGCATAAATATGACATAGCCAACATGAAGTTAGTTCCATCCATCCTACCATCTTACATACCCTCTCTAAGCGGTGTTATTAATAGGGACAGTGTCCCTAGAGACTTTGAATACACCCTAGTCACTACATATCTACTGAAAGGAGTACACACCTATCGCGCAGATCAAGACAAGGTTACATCGTTGAAGTTTTGTGACTTCAACCTAGGGGACCATAAGGTTTACAACATCCTCACCATGTATAAGTACTTGACAAGAACTAAGGGAAAGAATTCAAAGATCGTCCCTCAACAATGGACAATGAACCTCACACAGTATACTTTTCTCAACGTTATGAAAATACCACACTTTGGTAGACACCAGGAGGTGAATGCTTGTGTAAAATTGTTGCTAACAAGTTACCATGGAGGATACCTATGGTTAAATCGTCCCATAACTGTTGATCCGATGCTGATCAATAGGATCACCGGGCTTATCATGTAGGGCCCTAATCCCCAGGATTACTACCCTAGAAATACCGTCGACCGTGCTCTTTCACAGAAGATTAAAGAATCTTATGGAAATGTCGATAAGGGCATGTGAGGCTACAAGGTAGCCTCTATCGAAAGTGGCACAGTGCACCTCGCATGTCAACTGATCATAGGAAAGATGGTACGCAAGAATCAACCTAAACAAGTATCAGGCTTCATAGTTGACCTTCCAGGAAAATGCGCAGAGGGACTACAGATGAATTGGGTGAAGTACCTAGTAAACCAACTAGATATTGACTGTAGAGAAGCTCAGGATCAGGAGCATGAATTCCATTTTAGCTGGATTCTAATACTGATCACTTTTTTTGCATGGGAGCTACCAGAAGGTGCAACCTTCTCAGACCTCGACCCCTTTGAGCCACTTGCTGTGAAGTTCAGTACATTATGGTACTCAACCGACATGAACAAGTAATGGAAATCAAATGTCGTTTTCCACACATATTATAACCAATTGAAAGCATCCATATGGGGTGAACCTCGCATAACCCCAAACACTTTACAAAGGTTCTGACCTCTGATAAAGTTTAGCACAGACTGCCACTTTATATACCTAACTCCACACGCCGATGAGCACCAGGAACAACTTCAGTCCTATTATAAGCTGACAGAAGAAGACCTAGAAGAGATCACCAAGGACTAGTCGGTGGACCTCCTTGTTGTAGTAGATCCAACAGACATTTCAGACATCAACAACTCATAAGTTGCACAGGACACACTTGGGCCCAGTAGGACAAAGAAGATGAAGAATCTTGAAGAGGTTCTGGATGTAGATAGCATATCTGTAAGGACGACTTCTGTCACACCAGATCAAGGAGGTAATGGCGAAGACCTAGAGAAAGTCGAATAGAGATCGGAAGACGAAGTCAAAGTTATAAAGAAGAGGAAAGGGTCACCCCCGAAGTCTCCCTCCCAAAATAAATCGAAAGAAACCGTAACTAAAATGCAGACCACGCTCACTTCGGATGACTTCATTTTACTCCTCACAACTATGAATGAAGCCATAAAAGAGATAATAGAAAAGAAGGAAGAAAATAAGGAGTAGATATATAACAAGATTGAAATTGGGCTCCAAGAAGTGTAGTAGGCACTCCAGTCTAGCCGCACAATCTCTAATGTGCCTCTTCCAGAAGGAACAACAGAAGTGGGAGAAGAATCAATTCAAATCTGCAAGATTGCTGATATAGACGAAGTACGCCTTCGACATGCATAGGAAGAAAAAGCGCAGGTTACTCAAGACTTACAGAAAGCACAAGAGGAACTCATAGAAAAACACCGAGACACGCAACAAGAGAAGGATGGTCTCCAAGAAAAAATTGAAGAAGATAGAGTGAATATCCAAAAGGAGAAAGAGAAACTACTCAAGAAGTAGATCGGGATGGAAGAAGAAGTTAACTGAGCATTTTTCTCTGTCACTGGCTTAGAAAAAAAGAGAGAAGAACCCTTCGAACATTAAGTGATGAAGCTTGATGAAGTTATTCAGCAGCTTCAGCAAAGGGTCGTGGAATTAGAGCTTCAAACTATACCAAGTACCCCGTAAGAAGTGCGCGACCAGTGAGAATTGAATTCTCAGAGTTCAGTTGAGAGGATTAAAACACATGTTGTAGAATGCAAACAGTTAAGTAGTAGAAGCACACAGATATATGAACAACTATCTGAAGACCCAGAGTTGAAGAAATTGGAGTCCCAACTCCAAGAAGAAAAGTAGCACGAAGATACAGTACAGGTGCAGCTCAAGCTCCTGTCACCCATCGAGAGGATGAAGAGATCCCAGGAACAGTGCACCACCCAACAACTCGTTCTTACCCTGCAAAGTAGAGTGATGGAAGTCACCCATAAACTCCAACTGAGCCAGGAGGTTCCCTATCTACTATTTGAAGAAATTGAAGGCTAAGGAACAGTACTAGAACAAGTAGTTGTTACAGTCGAGAAACAACTGGAAGGACCTATTAGTGAAGTGGTTATTCAGGAATTCGTTGAGCAAGAAGTAGTAGCACAGAGACAAGTCGAAGCAGCTTGAGCCAAGCTCGAGACCTTTCAGGCAAAGTTACCCAGACCTGAGTGACTCGGGACAAGTCACAGGTGAGTGTTGGGGGCCTATTGGCCCTTGATCAAGTTTTGAGGAACACTTGGTCATATTTGACCATTTTTGGGACTTCGACAGCTTGTCAAAGATGGAGTGCAAGGTGAAGCAGAGATCGTGGAAGCTAGACCCCCTTTCTGGGTCCTTTTTGGGTTTTTGGGGATAATGTAATGGGTATGGGATGTCGGCCCATGGGTTTACCCATGTTTAGGCCCCTTTTTGTAATGTATACGAAGAAGTCTATTCTATGTAATAAGGAACCTTTTTTGAGGACACTTGAGAAGTTTCTTAGTGCTAAGAGTTGATATGTTTGATATATTTGTAGAGATGAGTGCAAGTATTGTAAGTGTTGAGTGCATGGATTGTAAGAAGGTTTTATGCTTAGAGATACTCAGGGAAGGAGGATCTAACGAGCTATGCAGATCTCCTGTCCCATGCAGAGTAGGTTTTGAGGCCATGTTCTTGTAACCAGTTGGCCAACAATAATAGAGAAGAAGATTTGGTGGACGTAGCCCTAGGGTGGGGGTGAACCACGTAAATTTGTGTGTCATTCTTTGTGTTGCTACTTACATGTGTTTTCCCTCTCTTGCTAAGTGCTATGACATGTTTAGATAGATTTACTTATGCTTTGTTCTTATTAGATGTGTATAGATGATAGATTTGATATGTATGAAGTTGCTAAGTGCTTGGTCTACCAGATCTAGTCTGTTGTATGTTGCTAAGTGCTAAATCATCTTAGATATAAGTATATACTTCAATGCTCTGTGTTATCTGTGGAGTGAGATAAGGGTTAATTCTAGGTGAACTATTGATGCTAAGTGCTTTGTTAAGTGTGTAATCACAGATCTGGATCCTAGCTAAGGTTGCAGACACCTAGGTCCTGCAACCACCCCTGCCTCTACCTTGGGTGAGACTTCATCTGCTTCACAGGTGTTTTTGAAAGGGCCGATAGTTAGGGTTTTGTTGGTGTTCTATTGTAGCGTTGAACCCTGGGTCTGCCACTATGCCAACACATTACCAATATCACTGCAATTAAAATATGTGGGGAGTCTACCTCCCCCTCCTCCATATTTCATCTATGACCATGATATTATCCACCTCAGAGACCTCCTTTCTATATGAATGGACCCAGAATAAAGGTAGATGTGAATGTCATACCATTGGGTTCATATGAATGTATAATTGGAATGGATTGGTTGGAAAAACACAATGTTTTCCTAGATTGTTACAATAAGATAATCACTTGTATTTATGATGTAGGAGAACAAGGAAAGTTTCGAGTAATTCCAAGAGCTATAGCTACTAGAGAAATTTTATCCATACAACTAAAAAAGAGTTTCGGGAAGAGATTCCATATTTTTGCAACCCATATGGAAGAGGTAGCGAGAGATAAAGTGGAAAACATTGAAGACCATATAGTATTGATGGATTTTGAAAATGTTTTTAGGGAAATCCCATGACTTCCACCAAAGAGATACACTTATTTATCTATTTATTTTGTGTTAGGATCTTCCCTGGTGTCCAAGACACCTTAGAAAATGGGCACACCAGAATTGAAAGAGTTGCATATGCAACTTGAAGAGTTGTTAAAGAAGTGGTATATACACCTAAGTGTCTCACCTTGGGGATCCTTGATTATTTTTGTGAAGAATAAATATGGAACCTTAAGACTGTGTATTGATTTCATATAGCTAAATAAGGTCACCATAAATAACAAGTACCCCTTTCCAAGGATTGATGATCTATTTGATCCGCTGAAATTTGCAAGAATATTTTCCAAAATCGACTTGATATCAAGATATCATCAAGTGAGAATAAAGGAAGAAGATATCAACTAGACAATGCTTATAACAATATACTGGAATTATGAATTTGTGGTAGTGCCATTTGGGTTATCAAATTCCCCAACTATTTTCATGTGCCTGATGAATGGAGTGTTCATGGAATACCTGGACAATTTTTTAATTGTGTTTTTAGATGACATAATCATATACTCTAAGTCAGAGAAGGAACATGATAAAAATTTAAGGATGGTGCTACAAGTATTAAGAGAGCATAATTTGTATTCCAAGTGAAGTAAGTGTATCTTCTATAAAATAAGATTCATTACTTGGGGAGTATTATTTCAACAAATGGGATAATAGTTGATCCTGAGAAGATATAGGCCATTAGGAGATGTCCAACACCAAGAAATGTTACATAGGACTGATCATTCATGGGTCTTGCAAGTTATTACCAAATATTTATAAAAAAAAATTCAAGAATTGCAAGCCCCATTACTTCTTTGCAAAAGGAGTGAAATTTGAGTGGAATTCAGAATGTGAAGAAATGTTTTAGCGGTTGAAAGACATTTTGACAAGTGTGTCAATCATGAATATTTCAGACCCTGATGAAGACTTTGTTGAGTGCATGGATGTTTTCAAGTAAGGGCTTGGTGTAGTCTTCACACAAAAGGATCATGTGGTATGTTATGAGTCCATAAAATTAAAAGAGCATGAGAGGAATTATGCTACCCATGATATATAATTATTATCCATTGTTCATGGATAAAAATTGTTGATACATTACCTCATGGGGAGGAAATTTGAGATAAGAACATACCACTGTGGTCTGAAACATTTTTTTATACAACCCACATTAAATTTTGGGAAAACTAGATGTTGGGGATTTTTTTCCAAACTTGCATGCGTCCTTCTTAATGCAAATAGACTTTTTGTACCAATGGAAATATTAAATGCTTGGCCAGTTCATCCTATGGTAGTCCCACATCCTCGTATCATACTAATAGTAATCATTCAGGAAGATTTATCGATGATTCTTTTCTTGATTCCGATGGGCATATTCTTGATTTCTGGCACAAATGAAAAAAATCGGATCGACGCGTACTTAGTAGACTTTAAGATTTGTGCACAACTAACAAAACTTGGTCTGATGCAGAATATTTTTCATTCCTTATGCATTTCCTTATGCACACACAAAATTATGGAATGAGCATGCACACATTTGATTGTGCATGCACGTACAATTCAACCCAAAACTTTGGGTGCCAATAGGCCCCCACCAATATTATTTGGTTCGTCCTCAAGCCAACTGCTACATATTATCCACGCAGAAAGTTTCAGTAAGAGAAAATCATTGCTTTGTAAATCAAGTTGTTCTTACAAATTGGCATGAGTAAGAGAAAATCATCGATGCAGGCTATAGTTGCAACTCAACTCAAGTCCGTGAATGAATCAAGTAAGATGAATGGTAGAAGATGGATTTAGATTGCACATGGTCAGATGCTCCCTTTGGAACCTTCACTGATGTATGTGGAGGGGAATAAGGGATATGCTTAAATCCCACCAAAAAATACCAAGAACTGAAGAGAATTGAGTCTCCATCAAGAGAGGGTATCCTTCTCTACCTGTATTTTTATTCTGGTATGTCCAAGTTGAGCTAGTAGCCATGGATGTTCTACTGGAGGAGGGATGTGGATCCATGGAAAGAGGTGAACGTAGGAGGCCAAAAAATAGGTTTGGAAATATATTCTTGCCTTGGGTTCGTTGTCGGAGGAGTTGGATTAAGACTAAAGAGGAGGCCCCTCCATATTGACAAAGGGGATGATGTATGGAAACATTTAACAATGGGGAAGTTGGAAATTAAATAGATTAGATCCTCTAGATAATAGTTGTTGATAAAACATTAAGATGTGGGAGAACTGCATTGTGAGAACTTGAGCTGATTGGTTGAGTTGGGAATCACACATGTAGGGATTGTTGTGGAATTGGGCCATGAGGTGAGAGATGAATGAGCTGAACATGAACTAATACCCGGGAAAGGGGGAAAGTTGGAACTAGTGAGTGATGGGAAAGAGAAAGTGGGAATGTGACATGGAGAATTTCTCCAAAGATTCCATAGCAGGTCAAGTATTTATATAGCGACATAGGAGGGAAGAGGGTCAACCAGACCAATATGGTGGAAGTGACAAAGTAAATAATGCTTAGAATATGGAAGTGGGGTTCTGTAGTTGGAGAGATTCCAATGTAGATCCATTATCCTAAGGATGTGCCTTGTGGAATGGGACATCATAGGAGAATCCATACCTATGCTGTAGAGAATTTGTTGAAAATAGATTTCCTTTCCCTTTCAATGAACTAAATTTCCTAGAAAGGATTTTAGGGCCTACGTGACTTGTTTGTCAGGCTAGGAACATGTACTTGTGCTATAGGGACAATTAGGATCAAAATTCTTGGGACCCAGGAAGGTATTTGATATATCGATTCCACTCATGTGAATGAATATGGTGTGGTGCTATATGACATTTATTTAAGAATACTGAAATGTGAATCTTCACATTGGGTGGTGAAATTGATGGTGACATTTGTGTGGAATCAAGTCAATCGTCTTATCAATAGTTTGTCTAATGATCTATTCCCTAAGGTTCTTGGAAATGATGGAGTGGTCCTATCTATCGGATCTACAAATATCCACTAAGATCAACTAAGATTGGTGGAAATATGTTGTTTTCAAGAACTTGTACATGTTACTTAATGGTTGGGACATCCCTTCACATACATGATTATTATTCACTAGGGGCATTGCACATGTTTATTTCACACCCCTGCATGATTTCCTTATTAGTTTATTTTATTGTAGCAGCCCCTGGTGGGTCACACTTTGGCCTCATGTGTTTCCCTCTGATTAACTATTGTCTCAGGGGATCTGTACCATGCTCAACTAGTTCTTAAAATATCCATTGAGAAATGAGGTCATCAATACTTACACTCATCTCGTATGTTTTCTCAATGGAGTGGGGGAAAGGTGATGGTATGTTGCTGAATGATCCTTAAAGGTTTACAAAGTAGATAGTTGGTCCCAATATTGGTGGGATCCTTGTTTTTTCAGAAAAAAAAAAATTGGGACTGGTGGTAGAGGGGGTTGGTAAGGACGAGCACGTTGAATTTTTAAATATCAATTGTGCACTTTGCGTCACTTCTTGGATATCCTTTCTTTGTCAGAAGTGAATGTGTAGGGGTGTGTACTTTCCTTATAATTGAATCTTTCATGCATGGTTGCTTCGACAACAACCCACTCCTGGAAAGGTTCCTGATGCATAGCTCACCACCATGCATGAATTCCTATGAGTACTATATTGAGTGCATGAGTCCTCTAATGCTTGGGAATGTACTGGATAGATGCAATATCTGTGTCCACTAAGTTTGAACCATCATACACATATGAGCCAAATTCTTCCTTGCACTCCTCTACAGAGATATGCACACACTTTGATCGGTATTATTTTTGGAATGAAATGAAATCAAAGATATTATAATGAAATACACATAAAAATTGCGAGAAACAAAGAAATACAACAATACATGATTTTTGTTAATTTAATAAATGTATAAAAACTGTCAAAGTACAGAGTGCAAGACTCTCTATAATGGAGGAAGTTTTATCTCTAAGAAGAGATGTGATGTCTATGCTCATTCGCAAGAAGACGATTGCAATGAGGCTATTAAGGAATTTTTATGATAAACAAGAATTCCAAAACCCTATACATCCAAAAACCTAACCCTAGGAGATGAAGCGCCAAAAGTCATGTGGGCCCCGTTGGAGTAAGTTAGTACATTAACTTCCTAGGGTTGTAACTTTTGCATACGATCTATGTTTTAGGCATGTGATAGCCCATTTGAAAGGTCCTTTCGAGAACTATACATTATACCATAAAACACGGACTTTGTCTATAGTTTGATTGTAAAAAGCCAAGAAAACATTGTTTAGAGCCCCAAAATGGCCCTAGAAGTACAGAAAGATGTACTGACATGAAAACTTCCAAAATAAACCAGTTGGAATAGGTGGGAAGCCACCAATATCCACCTGGGTGTTGTGTAGGGATTTAGGACAGACCCGTAAGTGCATAACCCACAATTACAAAGAAATGTCCCCATTACAGAGAAATGTGTTGAACTAAAAACTATCAAGATGAGCCAGTACGAAGTTGGAATAGGTGGGTGGAAACCAATATCCACCTGGATCAATCCTTCCCCCTTAGGAAGTAATGCAATCCATTTCTTTGAGTTCCCAGGGAAGAGGGGAAAGTGTTTTATCAATATGAATCTTGGTGAGTTGTGTGCCTCGTTGGAGAATTTGCATTGCTTGGTCTATGGAAGGTTGTCATGAACATATTGTTGGTGGGGTTGAATCTACCAACCTATTGTCTCTGGTCTTGAAGGGAATTTTGTAGGCACCATTGTAGGTTAATGAAAAATATATTCTTTCTCTTATGAAATCTACTTCTATTGGATAGAAGGTGTTGAGGCTATAGTGGTTGTAGTGGCCTTATATGCATCCTTTGAAAAGACTGTGAAGAGGATGAATTTTTCAATATGAGAGATTACCTTGAGGCATTGTTTTGGTGGATAAATAGTCAGAGCTACCTCTAGTATCTTGTAGAGTTGACCCCCCAAAGTAATAATGACACTATGGGGTAGAGACTCATAAACAACATGATGATTCCACATATATGGTTGGCCCAAAACAACATCAAAAAAATAAAGAGGGGAAACATCACACACTACCTCATCCTTGAAGGGTTGGATTCCATAGGACAAGCGACACGACTGGCTGACACATAGATCTCATCCTTGGTGAAACCACCTGATGTTGTATGGATGCAGGTGTGGTGTTGTCAACAACCCCAACTTTTGATGAAATCAATTGATATGAGGTTCTTCTGGCTACTTCTATAAACAATGAAATGAAATGGGGTCCCCTTCACCCACATCTGTGAATGGAAAAGGCGCTCCCCCTCTTCAGGATCTACTAGTTATTTTGGTTGAATTGTTACAGTCGTGACAATAGGAGTAGGGTCTCGGTTAATGAGTCGATGATCTGTCTATTTTCAATATTTTTTGGATCAGATTCTGAATCAAGGTTCAGCTCTTGTCTTTGACCTTGGCCACCAATGACTATTTTGAGCGACATTCATTGGTGGTGTGCCAGGGGATTTTGTGGAAGTCACACCACTTCCTAATGTCATTCTTCATCTTTCCTTTACCCTTCTTTTCCTATGTCTTAGACTGGTTTTTAGGATGTTGTTGGTTAGGGATGTCTTTACTATGATTTGGTTGTTGCAAATTTGTAAACCCGAAATCCCATTTGTTCTGGTGCCTAAATTTATGCTTGATTTTGACAACATATCGATAGGTAACTCCCAATGATGAGATGTTTAGGAAATACATTTTGGTTTGGATGTACCTATGTAGAACCCCATGGAATTTCAGAACCAAATGTTTCTCGAAGTCTTTCATACCCAGCTTGGTGTGCAAGGTATGGAAAGTATTTTTGAACTAGGACATTGTTTGGCTCTTCTCTTGTTGCACTGTGGTCCATCTCATGTACTGGTTTTCATAGTTATCAACAAGGTAGTATTGTTACTTGACCGCATCCACAAAAAAATACCAAGTGGTCTCAGCGCATATATCCCATATTCTTTTGTGGAACTTTTCTCCTAGTAATTTTCCCACCAACGTTTGACATGGGAGACATCCTTGAGGAGTGCGAAGGTGATATTTTCCCTATTGAAAAAATTGTGAACAAAGAAATAACCTTCTAGTAGATTCAACCATTTTTCTAAGGAATACGCATCTATCTGACCTTCAAATAGGGGAATATCAAAAATTACTTGTACCTTGAAGGGAGAGGTTCCTCCAAAGTGGTTGCTTGATGAAGATGCACATGTTGCTATCGGTAGGCCTTGAAGGATGTGGGAAAAATTCTCCATCATTTCATCCCTCTGTCATGCGAGAGCTTGATCAAGAAACATGTTAATATAATCTTATGCTCCGCCATTTTTATTTTCTTCTCCCATAGAGTGTTTATTGGGCGTGCGAGAGCGATTTTCCTCAAGAGAGACAAGATTGAGAGCCAACTTGCTATACTCGGACCTCGTTGGGGACATGCACTGAAAAACGATCAAGAGTATCCTACTCTGGTACCACTGATCCATATTATTTTATAAATGAAATGATAGCAGAGATATTACAAATAAATACACATAAAAATATCCAGAAATAGTGAAATACGATATTCATTTTAGGTGGGTGATATCCCATTGGAAATATATTTTCAAGAACTATGCATTATTCCATCAAACTCTTACTGTGTCTACAGTTTGACTATGGCAAGCTAAGAAAACACTCTTTAGAGCCCCAAAACGGCCCTAGAAGTACAAAAAGATGTACTCACATGAAAAATTCCAAAATAAGACAATTGAAATAGGTGGACAGCCACCAATATCCACCTGGATTTTATGTAGCGCTTCAGGACAACCCACTAAGTGCAGAACCCATAATTACAAAGAAATGTCCTCATTATAGAGAAACATGTTGAACTGAAAACTGTTAAAATGAGCTAGTTGGAAATTGGAATAGGTTCATGTCCACCAATATCAACCTCGATTACACCTCCTTTTTGATACTTCATATATATTAATTTTCCACCTGTCCATGGCATCCTCAAAATCCATGTCATAAGACTTGATACTCCTCCAACTTAATTCTACATCTGCAAAGGTGTTGTTGTAGTCCTCCCTGCGTCCCATGATATTATATATTTTTTCAATGATATATATTCACACATCCTTATCCATAGGATCATTATATTGGTCACCTTAATAGGGATATAATGGTGCAACCATGTGCAGGGTGTTTGTTTTAAAGGACATCTACCTCTTCTTCAAGTTTAACACTGCATTATTGTCAAAGGCCCAGTCAATACCCATTAATGCAAGATATGGATAAGATCCATCCATAATACCTATGACCTCAAAGTTGAACTTTGTTTTAACTCCTTCGATGTTTAATTCCACTTGCTCTAGACCACCTATTGGGTAGGTCTTGTATTGATTGGCCAATCAGAGATCAATGGGAGACCAAACTAACTTTGTTTTCCCCATCATTTCCCATGATTTCTTTGGAAAAATATTCACGTCAGACGCCAGATCAAACATGAATCCATCCATGTCATAGCCACCCAGCTCTGTTGTCATCTTAAATTCTGGGCCAATGCACTTTTTCTTGCTGACCTGACATACATCTCATTATGGAAGAAGAGATGATATTGTTGCCTCCACTCGCTCTTTCATACAAGTAGATAACATCTGAGTCAACTTACTTACAACTTCTATATCATTCAACAGTGGAAAACAACAATGTAAGAAAAAACTTACTCGGTCTTCATATTCTTCTTTACATTAAGAATTTTGTGCACATTTCACATTACGATTCCTCCTGGCATTATTCTGCATAAGATTTCTGGTTAGCGAGTTGTCTCCTAGTCTTCTTGTGAGCCTCCTCGATTGACCATTGTGTCGCACATTGGACCTCTTCACACATGCATGACTCCTCCAACAATATTTGTGTCACACACCGCAATTATTTGCATGCATGAGCCTCTTCTAGCGACCTTTGCATCACATGTTTCACTTCTGATCCGCAGATCCAAGTCTCTTCTAGTGATATTGGTGTTATCCTATGCACTTCTTCCTGGATCCATACCTCCTCGAGTGACCTCTGTGTTGCACGTTTTATCTCCTCACATGCTCTTTCCTCTTTTAGTGCTCTCTGCACATCACACAAAAAATGTTTTTTTGAGAAATATAAAACTTTGGACGGGGATGACGTTCCTTCTTTATATTTCCATTTGTCTTCTTACCTGAGCCTTCACCATGCTCAAAGTCTACTCCTGCATTTTCCCCTCCGTGGGTTACTACCCAAAAATCAACCTCCTCGCTCATTTTATTATTCTTACATGGCTCGACATGCACCATGTTACAATTGGTCTTCTTGTCCCACCACTTCTTTAGTAATTCAAGACAGTCTTCGATGACATGCTCAGGACTATAACAATATGCACATTGCATGCATGGTTTGGTACAATATTGTGATACATGACCAATCTCACTGCAATTAAAATATGTGGGGAGTATACCTCCCCCTCTACCATATTCTCATCCATGACCATGTTATTATCCACCTCGGGGACCTCCTTTGTATCTGACTCTTTCAACATCACTGCGCTCACCACCTTTCTACTCCTCTTGTACCTAGAATGCATCATGGATATTATCTTGCATTAACTAGAGTGAGAAGAAACTATTGACATCATGGTTGAAGAATTTATAGTTCTCTCAGAATGGAGTGTGAGTCATATTCTGGTATTGCTGCAAGTTATGGAAGAAGGGTGGCACTTGGCCCCACTGTTTTCATATTTCACACCATTTTGTCTTCCTATATGGAAAAGGACCGGGTGTGCCCATTGCCACATAATTTGTCAAGAGATGGAATTTATCTCTTTGATGCCCTTCTGAGTGAGAGGTGGTACACCATACATTCTCATGCATGACCTTCATCTTAGCCATATCCCATAGTTTCATCATCAAGTTGGCCATTTGCGTCTACACCTATGCCAATCCTACTAATGTCTCCATCCCTCATGGCATAGATTTGAGGCACATAGAAATCTCTACGACCTTCACTTGAGTCGTAACCTTCTGTTGGGTAAGAGTAACTCATATATGGGGAAGTAACCCCATAATAAACCATTCCCTATGATGCACGTATTGGATTTGGAACTTCATCCTATGCAATAAGATTTTAAACCATTTATCATAATCCCATATGGTTTCACCTTCCTTCTACTTGATCTATTTTATCTATGTGATAAATTTGGATTCTGACTTAGATTTTTGGAACTCTCTAAGAAGATCCTACTTAATCTCGGCTAGGGACCTCGCCTTTTCCACTGGTGCAATGGCCTTATACTTCATATATCATGTCAAGGCTACGTCCTTGAATGCAGTACCAACTACATGATTTTGGTTGCTTCGTCTGTGATTCTTGTCACTGACCAAATTGCTTCACATGTAAACTAATGTTGCTCTGCATCATCCTTACCCATTATGTGGAACACGGGTAGTCTCAATGTACTATCCTAATTTTCCATATTCAAAATCGAGCTAGTTCCTCTTCTCTGACTGCTAGGGGATTGATATTTCCACACCATTATTTATCTGGGTAAAGTATTTATGAATTCACCTTCCTCTTCACTTGTCTCTTCACTTGTCTCTTCTTCTTTTGTTGCTTCTACTCCAATATCTTCACCATATTCTATGTTTTATTATTTATTAAAAATTCACAAGGGGGGTGGTACAAATGGGGGCTAATTCCATCTTCTTCTAAAAATTCTTGTGAGGTGACCCAAAGAGTTGACTACTTGTAGCCGCACAAGACTATCTACTATTGTAAATTTGTCTCCCCCACCACTAGGGGAGCCTTCATATTCCTCTTCTTCTAAAACACCAACATGTTGTGATCTACCATCCTATCCTAACTACACACCAAAAATGTGTGCTTTATCTTCCGGGATGAATTGCACACTACAAATCTATGCTCTATCTCCTGAGATGATCTACACGCTTCCACTTTGCTTGTAATCATTCCCTCCAAAAAGCACATTATTTCTCCACATTCCATCCTATCTTCTTATCAATGCACCACTTCTCTATGCTTCATCTCCTTCTAATGTTGTGGAACTCCACAACATTCAAGGGGTGAAGACTTCATCACCTAGGTTCGAACTAGTATCACTATCGGTATCCCTACTAGACACCATATCCTTTATTCCACACCTCTTGGAAAGCATATCCTCTTATGTGCTCCACTCTGAAACAACATACTCTCCCACACTACCATGTAGTGCAATTTATTTTCTCTTCATATTGGACCTGACCCCTCATCGTGCACCCTTGGCTAATTATTTTCCACCTCTCTCTTCTTCTCTTAATCTTATCTCAACTCTTCTTATGTATCTCTCAGCTTTTTTTCTCTTCTTCTCTTCATCTTATCTCAACTCTTCTTCTGTATCTCTTGATTTTTTTTTCTCATCTTCTCTTTTGGTTCCATTCCATACCTCACCTCATCTCAACAATTTTTGTATCCTCTTCAATGGACCCAACTTCTCTCTTAATTTCCGCCATCTTTGTAGACTCCCCCGGTACGCACTAGGGGAGTTTACTCAACCATTCGATCGGGCTTCATGAGCATCATCCGTTTCTCCATGAACAATATTTTTATCCAAAGTGTAATTTCCTCCAACATCTCCTTTCTTGGTCCTAAACAAACTTTCTTTCA